>JAQFXV010000818.1:0-17607 GCA_034694065.1 Camisia spinifer
GAGTACAACTTATTGAATGTATAGTACAGTAAATTATTAAAAAGTGCAATGCGTGAAAGCATATATCTTTGAAATCAATCGTTAAGTTATTTCCGTAATTGTATATTGAAAGATAAATAAAATTAGTTTTAATATTAAACTTCAGTATAAAATGATGAAAATGCTGAAAAATAACATAATAAGCCAAAAAAATTATTTATTTGGTTGAGAATTAGAGCTCGGGCTCACCATCAGTATGCTCGAGCTCGTGTGGTATCATATATTTAGATATGAAACAGGAATGAATATTTCTTTAAGAAAAACACTATTATAAGCAATTATTTCTACATAAGATATTCTTCTTTCATTTTTCAGTATTGAAAGTTTAATAATACTGATCTCCCAATTAATGAACTAATATTTAAATTAATCTAAAAAAGTATAAATTTATTTCCTATTCCTATTTTAAAGGAAAAATTGAAAATAAAATTACATAATAATTTTGCAAACTTCGAATTAGCGCAAGTTATTTATGAACTAATTGAACATAACTTATTAAGCAGAGAAAACTAAGACATTTTGATCAGTCTATCTGAAAAATTTCATGAAATATAATATAATCGCCTTTAACTGATCCTTAACCAGGAAGTATTTCGAGAATAATTAATTTTTAAATATAAGATTATCAATAGATTAATAAAATATATAAAAAACCTGAAATAGTTTTCCTCATTTACTGAACTTAACCCCTAATGAAATGTAATTCAAATCATTTCATACAATGCAATAAATGATTTGAAAAATATCTATAGTTAAATCTATAGCTCTAATGAAAACTCTTCATTAGGCAATTCATTTAGAATTAAGCCATTAATCTATTTTGATATTTCATTAGCACTTTATTCAAGGATTTAGCAAAGGTTTAGCTTTAACTTAAACAAATTGCAGGAAAAATAAGAATTTTAAGGTGTAATACTTCGTTATTATGAAATAGTTATGAATATTTAAAGTTTTTTCGCGATTTTATCTTTATTTTATAGAAAATTAATACAAAAATAATAATTAGTTATTTTTATAGTAATATTTTAATGTGGAATAAGTTTTCACTGGTTTTTGAGCTTATGCTAAATAATTAAGAAATTATATCTTGTGGTTAAAAATACAATATATCTCTTTTTTATAAAGTTATGAATTATAATCGGATTTAATATTCAAATTTTTCAATAATTGATGAATAATTCCGATAATTTTCAGAAAATTTTCACAAAACTTCCGCAAAAAAATAACTTGAGTTGAAAAAGTATTTTCTAAATTACTATAAGAATTGATTGCATTGTGTAATAATTTATCATTTAGAATAAATTTGTTTTTTCTGATTTTATCTAAACATTAAGATTGAAAATCATAGCTTGAATTCATTTCTGAATTGTCTTAAGTCAAGTTTCATTATTCATTCACTTTAATTTTCAATCTAACGTTGATTTAAATAACACTCCTTTAAAAAATACTCAATTTTATTGAGATATTGAGTCATAATGTTTTTCATTGAATGCTCATTTATCATAAAAATTAGAGTATTGTTCGATTATCAGATATGAATCATAATTAGTAAATTTAATTATTTCAATGTTAATCCTTGAAAAACTGACAATTCATGCCTTAAAAACTTGTAATCTTTTAAAAAATCGCATTTTAATCCAAAAAATTGCGCTAATGTTCATTAAAAGTCAATGTAATGAAAATTATAAATAAATCAAAAATTTTTACCTTTAAGATGACAAATAAAACAGAAATTACTGGAATAAATGAGTTAGAATTCATTTTAACAAAACAACTTTCACTTTACTTACTCAAGTGTTTTTGTAACAATTTCTTATTTTTATTCTCAAGTTTGATTATTCAAATTATATTCATTAATCATTTCATTATTCTATTTGAGTTATTAGTCTTTAACTTATCATAAATCTTGTGGTTCGGGTCGAGCTTTTATTCACTTTTTCAATGAATTCGAAATAATTAAGTGAAGAAAGTGCTAAAAATTTTATAATACTTACTGTTATACATTTGATTTAATATTCACTTGATAATTATTAAAATTGTGATTGAATATATAAATATAAATTTACCGCTGAAAATTAAAAAAAAATTCAAGATAACATTGCTAACTAAACCATATTTTTTGCTAAACACTTGTTTATCTCTATTCAACTTTTAACATGACATGACTTTCATAAAGATGAAATTCGATATGAATGTTGTCTTTCAATTGATCCTAATTTAAATTCCACAAGTTCTATTAATCCTAAATTACAATTGCTGGAAATTTATTAAGGAGGTACTGTAACTTTAATTAAAATATAGGTTAGTTTATTTTCGAAATTTTGAATTGCTCAATTATGAAAACTTTTCATATCGTTACCATAGTATGCACCTGAAATTGAACTTGAGATTTTATTGAGATAGCTCAATAAAATAAAGATTTATAACATTCATCAATTCACACTGAAAATTATATTCAAATTTTATTTTTCCCTTTGAATTGAAGATTCAAACCCACCCAATGAACCCACTTCAAAAAATATTTAAAAAGAAGCTTCTTCAATTTAGCTATACATAAATTAGTAGTTAATTTGAAATTCGGTCAAATGAATTTGGGAGAAGTTAATTCCATTCAAATAGACTATAAACGTGTGCACATGATTTTTGATCAGATACAATCAAAATTTTATTTAGTAATCTCAAAGACATTAATCTTGTTAATCATTTAATCAGTTAAGAATTTTAACTTTGAAGAGATTTACAATTATTTGCTTATTCCTGCAAAATTTTTGAAAAAAATTCAATTATTCAACAACAAGGTTTGACTGTGCTTTGGGTTTTCACTAAAAATAAGCATTATGATTCTAAACTCACGTCAGCAAATCAAATTAATTCCAACACAAAAAATTAATCGATTGCTAAAACTGTCTCCAACTGAAATTGAAATTTTCTAAGCTTCTGATTTTCTAAGTAACATTATTTTATCTTATTTTTTCGATCTGACTTTTGATAAGATTTATTAAAATTGTTTCTTATTTGACGTATTAGTTGAAATCTTTAATTATTACCATTAGGAAGAATTTCAACTAATTATCATTACAATCTGTACTTGAGATTTTACTCAATAACAAAAAAAAGTACTAATTATGAAGGATAAATTAAATCTAACTATATTTTTTAGGTCTCATTTTTAAAAAGTATTGTTATTCATACTGATGGTATATTTCAATTTTAAGAAATTTTTGTGCATTGAATTAAACATAAGTCAATAAAATGATCACAAACTTATTAAAAAATAGCTGTTATCAAAAATCTAAATAATAATGCCTACAAAACTGCTCCCGAATCGATATTTGTTTTCGATGCTAGAAATAAGACTAAGAATAGTATTGAATAAGACTAGTAATAAATCCTTGACTTAAAGGAAGGACTAGAGCACGGCCTTCCAGAATGATACGGATTTGAGGACACTTTATATTTAAATAATATGTTTCTTCAAATTGAGTCATATAATATCCAAAAATTGAAATTAACTATATACAAATATATTTAAAATAAAAATAAATTTTTTAATTACAAGAGTCAGAAATTCAGTCCAAATAATTGAAAATAAAAATCAATTTTTGCAGCTTGTCATAAAAAATCACCACAAATGTTTCATGTCTGCCAGGGCTGAACTTGTCTGAGTAATGAGTAAGAAAAATTAATGAGCGCATAATAATCCTGTACTTTAAATGGTCATAATCTGGTTTGTTTTTTACCTTTAGTGACAATTATTCCCTATGAATAAACATTCATTTTGATTAAATTCAAGTAAAATGTTATTGGCAAAAATTCAAAAAATAATTGATAGGCGAGTTCCTGAAAAATTCTTTTCGAAAATCATTAAAAACTCTAAACTTGATTGAACTTCAAATGTTAATTTTAGGGGAAAAAGTGTTATATAAATAATTCGAAAAAATTGCTATTGAATTGAATTTCATTGAATAGGTGTTAATTGTGGCCTAATTATAGTCGCTATAGAAACAAAGCAAAAATTGGAAAAATTGGAAAAATTGTAAACTTGAACATAAAAATAGTCAGATCTGTAGATAAGACATCATTAACCGAATTCATTTAAGTATCTTTATTAAAGTGTTTGTCATTCATCAGACTTTCTCATTAGTGACACAGTTATTAAAATATGAGCACAAACTCATGCATAAATAGGCATAAAAATGAATTTATTTTAATGTATGTCAATATATAGAGCAGTCTTGAAATGTTTGCTTCCCATAAAATTATGAAAAAATATTAAAACAAATCTGGTTTTTAAAAATGAAATTCATTTATTAATTATGAATTTTAATGTGCAGATCGTGTATGACTTAACTCCAGATCAGGAATTCTTAACTCACTTTTGCATTATATTTGATATGATTTTTTGAAAATAAAGTTTAACTTAGTTTTAATGCAAGAAATAAAGTCAAACCCGGTTTTTAAGTTAATAACTGATTAAAAAGGCATAAAATATAATTATTTTTAAAGAGTGAAAACGCAAACGAAAACGCGTTTGAATTGCACTGACATTAAAAAGTGATAGTTTTCTTATTTAACAAACATATTCATCAAACTAATGATAGTTTTTTTCTTCATTCAAATAATGAAACAAATAGTTTATTCAGTTTAATAGTAGGAAAGCCTATGAATTGTAATCTTATTACTAGTTTTGAATTTATTTTTTCAGATCAAATCATAATCCCATATCATTTACATAACAGTCAATTTACGAGATATTTAATGACAAGCTATTCAACAAACAAATGAAACACGCATTTCAAGTGCATATTGTTATTGCATATGAACTATATTCTAGAGTCAAAGAATCTTTAATAGGTTTCTGACGTAAGTCACAAATAATATATTTTGTAAACTTGTAAAAACTTTTATAAGCTTGTAAATAATTATGTTGAATAACAAATATGGTTATGAACAGTAGTTATCGAGTGGGAAATGAGAAGGAAATAAATTAAAAACTGATAAACTTAATAAACATTTTGATAAATGATTAGCAGATTTTTAAGACAATCATATTTTCCCTGATTTGAAACAGTTTGAAACTCAAGCCATTAACAGCAGCTATCTATGTATTGGAAAAATACCACTTATAAAAAGTTAATCCAATTTTTTCCTTGAGTAAAAAGCGTGTAAATGAGTTACATATCTATTCAAGTGATCTTTTTCTCATAATTCGTTAAAATGTTTATTTGATTAAATAATTTAATTAATTATTGAGCTGACAATTAATATATGCATTCAATCTTTTTGAAGCCTTTCATTAAAAATCTTTTATAATCTTAAGATAAAAATATTCTAATTTTCAGAAGTATTCAAATTCGAAAAATATCCAAAAATTAATGCTAATTTCAATGGTATTAATCCATATTTACGGCAATCATACAGTATTACACCTTAAAAAGTTCGTAAAACTATTGCGACCTAATTCTCATACACAATAAGACTTTGAGGCTTTAGTGTAAGAAAAAAGAAAAGTCTGGAAAGAAAGTGAAGTTAATTTTTGTGAAAATGTTGAATAGACTTGTTTTGACATTAAAGGTCATAACTTTCGGATGCAGACATATCAGTAGAATTTGGTTAACAGTAATAGAAAATGAATTGAATTATTTGTTGCTAAATTTAAGAACTATGAACAAGGATTTTATGAGCAAGGATTATAAGCTAATTAGGTGAATATGAAAATTCAGATCGTGGTCGAGAGCGCGTTACCATTTATTAACTCTTGTCCTTCATTTGATAGTTTATCGATTATTATGATCGATACAAAACAAAAAAGTTTATGTATTGGATCTGATAATTATTATTATCTGAATTTTATGCAGAGAGAAGTGATGAAAGCACTCAACACAAATCAAACTCAATTTTCAACTAATGTAGTATCAATGTTATTCAAAAATTATTCAGAATAATGAACGGGAATTCGTCAAATGCATCAATAGTACAGTCGTAGTCAAGTAGTTATGATTGAATCCCGGATGATCTCTGATGAGTAGGGATGAAAATTCAGGAAAATCATAAAAAATAGTTTCATAAAGAAAGCTATCGTTTAAACATATAATCAAAGTTCAAGTTTAAAAATCAACACTTGAGATATAAATAGAGTTATTATTTGTTAACATGTTTTTGAACTCCCTTTGACTAAAGTTATCGATTTTTAATAACTCTTTGGGTATCAAAAATAGTTCATAAGTTCAATAGTTTTTGATTATTGAGCTAAATGATTGAGCAAACCCTTGAAAAGTTTCTCATTAAGCATCACTTTAGGACTGATGGACAAAAAACACTTAACAACAACCATACAAAAATATCTCAAAATTTCTCTTTCACTTTCTTAAATTCTTATAAATAAACTCATAATCAGCTCAATTAAATGCTCGAATATAGGAGTTTGCTCTCAAGTTTGAAAAAATCTATTTCATGCATGCATTTAATTGAAATTTCTAACTTCGACCTGAAAATACTCAGCAATTATTCAGAACTTGTAAACAATAAAAAACAAAAATTTCAAATATTTTTAAAATGTTGAAATTTTTAAAAATATTTTTAATTACAAATTCACGATAAATAAGGTGAGTAAACATAACACAGAAGTTCATAATCAGTTTAAGTACTTATCAAAAACATTTGATAACTAAAGTTACACAATTTTCACACTGATCTCAAAAGGTATTTAATTTTGATGTATAATTAAAGTAAAACTTCAGGCACGTTTTCACCTCGTTTTTGGCAGAAATCGAACTTGTATTTAGTTTCCGTCTCAAGGATATCATCAAATAATACCAAAGAAAAGTTGAGTGATTATTAAATAACAAAACTCTACAGAAAATTTAGACCAATATTTTAAATCAGTTATAATTTTATCAATAATGGGATGAATTTTTGAATGAATGAATAAAATATTTTTCTTGAGGAAAAGAGATAGAAAAAATTAATTCTTTTGAGTCACTCGATAAATATAATCAAAACCAATCATTTTCTGATGAAAAATAAGTTTTTCATTAGTTTTACTAATCGTTGAAAAGTTGTAGAAAAAAATTTAGATTTTTGTTAATTTATGCAAAAAAACACATGAAATCGAATTTTAATAATAGACCTGATCTTTATCTGAACCAAACTTTGATTATATCAATTAGAGTATAATTAATTTCAATTTCATTCAAAAATAAAAATCCATTAATTCAATAAAACTTTTAATTGAGAGCAAAGTCAACATTTTTTCAAATCAGGGAAAAAGCTTTTATAAATAAAAATTAACATTTAATACACAATTAAAAGTATGTGTTCAATAAAGTAAAAAAAGTTTATATGAGAAAGAATTTTAATGGCTATCAAACATTTCAAATGTCAGTTAATATTTTTTAAAAGTTTTCATAACATTTTTAATCTATTGTGTAATCACTTGAGAAAAGTGTAGCTTAATTGCCATAAAACTATTCATGATTTGAAATTTTGTCGCCATTTCAAACTTAATACTTTTTTAATTTCAAAACAAACCTTATATTCATGTAAAATATAAAATATATTGAATTTATTTCTAAATATGTTTGGAAAGAGTCGGCGTTTTCCTTAAGGGGATCTACAAATCACTTTCTTATGTTTCAAATGAGGAATAAGTAGAAAAGTAATGGTATCACGAAATGAAATAAAGAAAAAATTTATACTAACAAACTATCTTCTGAGAGAAACAAGTTTTTCGGACTTCTCCTTCTTCTCCTCTAACGCAACATTTGTTTCCTTGACATACAAAAACTTTCTCTCTCTCTCTCTCTAGCGTTTAGAAATTCTTATATTATATTTATTTGAACTTAAGGCAGAAATTTTGGTGACTTTCCATCTTTTCGAATCTCACTTTTCGAACACATTTTTTCGAAACCCATTTTTTTCGAATGAATACCAATTTTTCGATAACATACAAATATTAACTCTATATCAATTACTTTTCTCTACTAAATCCTACATTTTTAAAATTAATAAGATTTAAAGTTATTTGATTTCAAATTTTATTCATGAGGTTTAGAAAAAAAAACAATTTAAGGTTGGATTAGGTTAGGTTAGATCAGCCCCACTTACCTCCGGAATGCGTTCAGGCGAGCATTAATGAGAGTGATAAACTTTACAAAAATAATTGAGATATTAAAAATAAAATAAAAATGTGTATATTTTTCCGAAAAATGGGTATTCTCTCGAAAAAATGGGTTCGAAAAATTGAGATTCGAAAAAATGGGAAGACACCGAAGTTTCTGCCTTAAATTCAAATAAATATAATAAAAGAATTTATAAAACGGGAATTCAAAACAGTCGAAAAATGGAATTCGAAAAAATGAGATTCGAGAAAATGACTTTGAGCCGAATTTGTTTCTACTGCTTATTATACACAATAATTCCAAGTGATTTAATAAATGTGTGGCATTTTCTCTTTTTAACATAGCATTGGGCAACGCCTTGCAATTAAGTGAAAATCCAATGAAGCATTTTTTATATCTGATCGCTTAATACGAACTTTTTATTTATCCAGCGCTTTCTCTCTCGCCTTTATTTGAACTGTCCCTCATTTTTTCACAAATCCCTAAACGCTCCTAATTTTTTGAAAGAACAAACTTTTTTCGGACATCCCATATAAAAGTGATGGCAATGAGATTTGTTAATTCATTACTTATTGTGATTTCTCTGGGATTAGTGAGTGAGCAAAACTACCGCTTAACGGACTGTACATTTTAGTGTTGACTATCGTTTATTTCTTACCATCGATTCATTCTCGATTAACATGATTAAAATTTTGGTAAGTTTTTATCGATTTTCTTTATATTTATTATACTATTTATAACTTGAATTATTCATTAATAAGTTTTTTCTTCTTTTCCTTATTATAAAATTTTTGTTAAAAAAGTTTACTATACTTATTACAAATGAATTAATTTGAGTTCAAAAATAAGATTAATTGCTCATTAAAATTACGGTTTTGTTAGCTTTTCATTTACTAATGATTTTTAAACTCTTCAAACTTTATTTTCATAAAATCAGAAGAAAATTAGATATTTGTTATCCGAAAAATTATTTCAATATATGATACGAATTTAATTTCTCTATCAATATATTGAACGAAAATTATTATTATTAATGAATAATAAGTTATAGGAAGTTATAAACTAAAGAAAACAAAAATTCAAAATTCAAAACGTATGCGCAGTTAATACATAGGGAATATTTTTCCAATCATTTTACAGCTAATTATTTCGATCGCCGCTTTGGTAAATGCAAAACCGAAACCGCACGGTTACGGCTACGGCGGATACGGAGGCCTTTCCAGTGCTTATAACCTTAGAGGGGTTGCCGCCCCCTATGGATACTCTGCCCCGTATGGTCTAGCCGTCAAAGGTCTGCCTGTATCTCATTCTTACAGTCGATCGATCCAAAAAGTGCTCCAACCATATGCAGTCCCGCAACCTTACGCTGTCCCAGTCGTCAAGACTGTACCGCAACCCTATCCTGTTGAGGTAGTTAAAGGAATACCACAGCCTTATGCTGTTAAAGTGCCTGTACCTCAACCATACCACGTACAAGTTGTTAGAAATATACCACAACCTTATAATGTAGTTAAAGAAGTTGTCCGCAAAGTTCCGCAACCCTATGAGGTTCCGGTCGTCAAAGAAGTCCTCAGAGATGTAGTCCAACAGGTCAAAGTGGGCGTTCCTCAACCATATAATGTACATGTACCAGTGCCGCAACCATACACTGTTATTAAAAATATACCGCAAGCTGTGCACGTAAATGTACCTGTTCCACAACCATACACTGTTACTAAAGAGATTGTCAGAAAAGTATCAGTTCCAGTCGAAAAGCACTATCCAGTTCCAACTCCATATGAAACCAGATATAATGTCCCGCAACCATACGAAGTTGTTAAGGAAGTGGTCAAACAAGTCCCGTATACTCGAGAAATTATCAAGAAGGTCGAGGTAGGAGTCCCGCAACCTTATGAAACAATTAAGACCATTGAAGTTCCAGTTGAGAAGATTGTCGAAGTGAAGGTCCCTTATGAAGTGGTTCGTCATGTTCACGTACCAGTTCCGACACCTTATGAAACCATTAAGAAAATCGAAGTTCCGGTTGAAAGAATCGTCGAAATTAAAGTTCCCTACGATGTTGTCCGCAAAGTCGAAGTACCGGTTCCGACACCATATGAGACCATCAAACACATCGATGTCGTTAAGCAAAGAGTTAATCAAATACACGTCGACAGACCATATGAGGTCCCGATTGTTAAGAAAGTGGTCCAAAGAATACCCCAACCAGTTCCAGTCCCCGTATATCCAACTAAAACTATTGCCGCCCCCGTAGTTCAGGAGGCTATAGTTCAGGAACCCATATATCAGGAACAAATTGTTCAGGAACCCATAGTTCAGGCTCAATATCAAGAACAGGTCCAACAATACGTTGAAGAACCTATTGTTCAGCAACCACTCGGTCTTTCTGGTGATGGCATCAAACGAGCTGATCTCGGAAGTGGTGCAGATTTACCATATGGAGCACGTATTAATGGAGATTACAAGTCATCCTCTTAATAATTACATGAATCCAAGCTTCAGGTCTAACATCAGACCTGATTTAATTATTGTTTTTAAATTTTTTTAAATGATGTTCATTCAAATGGACAGATTTTTTTGTAGAGTTTTCTGTGAATTAATTATTAAAAGAGTGGATAACTTTTTTCCTTTTGAAATCTGATTTTCTTCTGGTTATTTAAAAACTAAATTTTTCTATTTTTGTTGTTGTTGCCTTTTCTGATGTTTAATTGAATTTAAATCTCGAAAAAGTCGAAAACTAATCTCTATTTTCTATTGAATAAAACCGTGATTTTTATCTTTTAATCAAAATATTTCTTATTTTAGTCTAACTTAAGAAAAAACTTATTTTCAGAAAATGAATGAAAAAATAAATAACATCTCCATTTGGAAACTTTATTAGATAACAGCTCAAAATAATTACCTTAAAAATAAAATATTTTTTTAGCTCTGCTTAACAGTCGCTACTTTAGCGAACTCGAAACCAAGCGGATATGGCGTGAAAGGATATGGGGGTGGATATGGCGGAGGATATTCTACAGTATATAACAACAGAGGTGCTCTGGGAGCATATGGTGCTGGTCTCGGAGCATATGGAGCCGGTCTCGGAGCATATGGAGCCGGTCTCGGGGCATATGGAGGTGGTCTCAGAGCCTATGGAGCCGCTCCTTATGGTATAGGAATCAAAGGATTATCTGTTGGTCACACACACCAAGTAGAACAAGTTGTTCAACCAGTTGCAGTCCCAAAGCCCTATCCAGTGCCAGTTGTTAAAACTGTTGCCCAGCCATATGCTGTCCCAGTGGTCAGACACGTTGCACAGCCATATGCAGTAAAGGTTGGAGTACCCCAACCATATCCAGGTATTTTCAAGAATATGTCTTAGATAGCAATATATAGTATATTCCACAAGTCCAGACGCTAAGAAATTAGTGAATAATTTTATATTAACTCTTCATTTTGTGAAAACCAAAATAAGAAAATAGTTTTTCATCAATAAAGAGTGAGCTCAAAATACCCGGACAGTAAAGCTCGAGCTTCAATAATTAAAAATTCTTTTATTGTTTGGACTTATGGAGCATAAAATAGCTGGAATTAAAAAAGCTTAAATTCGGTTTTACTAAGTTATTAATAATAATACTGTAATTAAGCAATATATTGATTGCGTGAATTGATTAGAGATTAATGATTTCGAATTTTCTTTATCCAGTCCACGTTATCAAGAATGTCCCGCAACCCTATCCAGTTGTCCAGACTGTTGTCAGAGATGTTCCCGAACCCTATCCCGTTCATGTTGAGAAGCAAGTTGTCAGAGATGTTATCCGTCAGGTCAAAGTACCCGTCCCTCAGCCATACCCTGTGAAGGTAGGTGTACCCCAACCTTATCCAGTTGAGAAATCTGTGATTCAACAGTACGCAGTTAAAGTACCAGTTCCACAACCATATCCAGTTGAACAAATCGTCGAACGAGTTGTCAAAGTTCCCTATGAAGTACGAGTACCAGTACCGCAACCATACGAAGTTAGAATTCCAGTTCCACAGCCATATCCAGTGGAAAGAGTTGTCGTCAAAGAAGTACCCGTTGAAAACATTGTTGAACGTATTGTCAAAGTCGAAGTCCCGCAACCCTATGAAGTCATCAAAGAAGTTAAAGTTCCCGTTGAAGTGATCCGTGAAGTTAAGGTCCCGGTTCCGGTCGAACGCATTGTCAAAGTTAATGTCCCGCAACCTTATGAAGTGATCAAAGAAGTTAAGGTTCCCGTCGAAGTTGTCCGTGAAGTCAAAGTTCCGTATCCGGTAGAAAGAATAGTTGAAGTTAAAGTTCCGCAACCTTATGAGGTCATCAAAGAAGTCCCGGTTATTAGAGAAGTGGTCAAAAATGTATACGTCGACCGTCCGGTTGCTGTTCCGGTAGTTAAGAAAGTTGTTGAACAAGTTGCCGAACCATATGCTCAGCCCATTGTTCAGGAACCGATTGTTCAACAACACGCTGATCTCGGATATGAAGGAGATATTGCTTATGGAGATAAAAAGGCCTCATCTTCTGAAAAGGTTGAGACCAAAGTTGAAGCGCCAGTAAAGAAATAATTGATTTTCTTATGTGTGTATTTGAATAAAATCTTTGAATGTTGTCTATGAAAAAACAGTTTTATCAACTTATTTTTTGTAGAGATTTTGTCGTTTAATTATTAAAAAAAAATTGAAAAAGTCCGAATTTTCAAAATTTTGTTTCATTTATTCGTTTCATTAAAGTATTTTGCATCTCAAAAGTTTAGGCTTTATTTCAATCATCAATTTTGTGAATCGTTTTTCAATAATTTTATTATTTGCTTGTTTTTGATTTGAAGTATTTTTCAATTTCTTAAATGAATCATATATTTTGTTTCGATTGATACTCAATAGTTAGAAAAAAAAACTTAATTAAATATAAAGAATTTTAGAAACATGTAAATTGTATGAAACTTTAGTTTTAGGTAAGTTTGAATCAAGTTTTAGGCCTAGTTTTAAATCTAAATTATCTATTATTATCCTGAAGATGACTTAAGACACAAGAATCTATATTACTTTTGAAATATTTATTCAATATCAATACTATTGAATTTCAATGATTAAATTTGATTAAATAATTGAAAGTATAATTTTCAAGACTGACTGCATTTCCGATAAGTTTTGTTTAGTTTTTCATAAAACAGGATTTTCACTTTTTCTATTTATCTCATTTTGACATTTAATTATACAATTAATATACAATATTTTTAATTTAACTTTTGGTATTCTTTTAATTGAATAAAAGTTTTAATCTTTTAAGAATAGGTTCGCTTTTTCCGAATAGGATCAAAACTTTGTGTTTAAAAGGTTTTAAATATACAATGAATTCATTTCTATTCAGTGTTTCATTTTATAAAATATAGTCTTCTTCTACTGTTTCACAATTCAAATTCAATGGCAAAGATCGGTTCCTAATAATAAACATTTCGTTCAAATATGTTAAATCCATTTTAAATCTAATTCTTTTATCAGATCTTCTGTAACACAAATTTTTCAAAGCTTCCAATATATAACTGCATAAATCTGAGTACTGTCTCATTGAGCTTAAATTGATAGTAATTTTAAAAGAATGATTACTTTTAAAGGTTTCTTCGAAAAGTGCCATAAATACTATTTTATTGACGGCTTGTGTTTCATGCCATTGATAATTAACGTCAAGTGTAAGCTTTTCTTAAAAACCAATGAGTTTTCGACAAGTTTTATGCAGTTATTGTGTAATATCTTATGACATGTTAGACAATTGCAGTTGAGTTTTAAGCCTTGTATAGAGAAGTGATTCAGATTCGGAAATGATTTCTCAATAAATTCTATCGATTGGTGCGATATTTCAAGTCCTCTACCGATGAATACCTTCTCAAGTTTTGTTTATATAATCAAATGTTCGAAAGATATTTCTAACAAAAAGTCACTCTTTTTCTTGAATATAACTCTGAAATATTTCAAGTTTTTGGCACAACTCAAGTATTCCAATGTTGATAATTCTTTACAAACTATTGTTAATTTCTCGAGTTTTGATAAATGTTTACAAATAAATTTCAATAATTCATTGCCGTTGAAGTCATCCTCAGATTCAATAAATAACTTCTAAATATATTTTCACTTCCCACTGATTAAAAAGTTTAGTATTTCATTATTTTGTGACAAATTTTCAGCAAATCTGATATCAATCACATTTTGAGGAATGTTTTCCAAAATTCTATTGTAATGAGGATCTGATTTTTCTATTGAATCTAAATTGAGCCTTGACTTCAAAATGTACACTTTTGAAGCTTCAAAATATAAAAAGGACTTATAAGAAATATTAACTTCAAGACAAATATGAGTAATAATTGAGTCATTAGGTTCTCATATTGTATGTTTTGTGTTTTTAAAACTTTTATCAATTAATTTTGATAAACAGTTTGCCCCGAAATAAGCATAGTTTTTCAGTTTTCAAAACTCTTATCATCTAAAAAACCCATTGAAAAAAGTTGAATCTAAATCTTAAGTTTGAATTTCAATTCAGTGATAAGAAAAACAATAAAACTGAAAAACTATCACTTATTTCGGGGCAAACTGTTTATCAAAATTAATTGATAAAAGTTTTAAAAACACAAAACACAATATGAGAACCTAATGACTCAATTATTACTTATATTTGTTTTGAAGTTAATATTTCTTATAAGCCTTTTTTATATTTTGAGGCTTCAAAAGTGTACATTTTGGAGTCAAGGCTCAAATGAATAGCTTTAAGTGAACTCAATTCGAATAGTTTGACATCAATGACATCTTCGAACCTCTCAACCAGTCGTGTGTATAGAAACTCTATTTTTGAGCCGAAATGAATCTTTATCGATAAAATTCTAGATAATTCGAAATGATATTTTTTAAAAATGTGGATATTTATGGATTCAATTCCAGGGGATAAATAGTTAATCCATTCGCAGAATTCGTCATTTATTGTGAGGAAATAAAACTCAATAGACTTCTGATTCTTGAACTTTTTCAGTATTGGTTTGTATTTTTGTTTAATTACAATCATGTCTAAAAATGCATTTTCTTCATCACTTTCCGTTTCTCTGATAGTGATTTCATTATCATATCGCCAGTTACTGTCGAAAAGAACCACATTTATGACCAAATTTTTCTGTCCCCTCAAAAGTCTATCAACACATTCACTGAATTGTTTTGAAACTAAACTCAATCGCAATCTTTCTTTTAGATCCAAATGTGACAGAATTTGAGTCAATTCATAGTCGTTGAGATTTCTTGACTTAAGAATTGAAGAAATATCACTGTTTTCAGCCATTGTTTTGATTAATAACAGATATGATAAGATTGAAATGAATTCTATGAATAAACGGTTAACAAATGAATTTTCTTTTCAAAATTCAAATTTTAGAAAATTTCAAACCTATTGTTTATGCGTTAGCTATTTTTGTGAATCAATAATTGATATATTTTTTAATTTTACAAAAAAACCTGTTTATGAGACCTGTTTCTGCATTTTTGCAAAAGGAGTGAAGTCTTAATAGCTTATTGCTTATGAAAATTTCAAAAGATGTTCAGTAATTAAAAAATGAGCCATTTCTCAAATCATTTAATTAAGATGATTTTGTTTAAATAAAATTTATATTACTTTAATTCATGAAAGTTTTACAAATCTATCGAAATTGCATTCAGAAAAATTAATTTAATGAAAGCTATAATGCCATCTATTTAACTATTTATCTTATAAAAGTTTCTAAAATATAGATTAGATGTCAGAACATGTTATATAAACTAAATTATCATTTAAGAAAAAATTGCAAAATTTTGAATTTCTAACTTTTGACTTAAGCCCTTTGCAATGTAAAGTAATATGAGACAGGGCTTATGTTCCTACTCGAGAGATTTTTTTGACAAACTCTTCAAAGCTTTATTGAACTGAACTCATGACTGTTTCAGTCAATATATTATATTAAATGTAAACTTAAAAGGAATTAAAGTATTGCTCAATACTTTTTAATATATTTATATTAGTATAATAACTGAATTTAATAAAGTTAATAAATTATTTTAAATAAGGTTTTTTTTAGATTTTTGTCGAAAGAAAGTAGTATTTTAATTATATAGCTATCGCTTAAAAGAAAAAAAATCAGATAATCTAATACTATCTGAACTATTAAGAATATTTTTGAGTAATGTGATAATGCAGTTAAATCTTAAGTGCTATGAATGCTTGACATTTGATTACTCAATTGTTGCTTAAGATACTTATGACTATCATTTTGATACTTTGTTAGTTTTCGCTCAGTTTAAAATTGAATTAAATTAGAATTGAATTAAATAATAAAATAATGGGTTTACCTCTTTTAGCAATTAAATTATTAACAATTGCAAACATAACATTAGAGAGACAATCAATTCATGATAGTTTGACTAAAAGAGATAAATGGGATAATATTTATGACTTTATAGTAGTCGGTGGAGGAACTGCTGGTGCGGTTGTGGCCAGTCGTTTGAGCGAAAACAGTAATTGGAAAGTATTATTACTTGAGGCTGGATTTCAGGAGAATCCAATCAGTGATATTCCTAGATTGTTACCATTAGTTCCTGGAGATCCAGCTAATGATTGGGGGTATAAAACAGTGCCACAAAAGCATGTTTGTCAGAATTAGTGGAATAAAAGATGTAATGTTGAAAGGGGAAAATTTCTGGGTGGATGTTCTTCACATAATGGTAAATATTTTCTGACTAATTATAGTTTCAATGAAAATAAATTTGGAAATTTTTCATCTTCAATCTTTGAAAATTTTTCCATAAATGCTTTATATTTGTATTCCGAGCAATAATTTGAGAAAAATATAGTTTAATAGATCGAACTTTTGATTTAAAAAATATATTTTCTCAATTAAAAACTTATGAAATGTTTTACATAATTCAAATTAATATTGATATTGTTCGTTTGGGTCAGAGTCAATATGCCGAAAATCAAAATACCGACTATTAAAATACCGACAGTTCAAAATACCGACTATTAAAATACCGACACTCAAAATTACGAAAGTTGAAATATGAACTATCAAAATATCAACTGTCGATGTATCGAAACTCAAAATACTGCTGTCAAAATATCAAAAAAGAATGTAGAGAATGAAAATATCGACAACAAAATCTCGATAATCAAAATTTTGACTGTCGATATTTTCACTGTCAATATTTCAACTTAGGATATTTTTACTCTCACAAGTCAGTATTTTGACTGTCGACATTATGACTAGCGATATTTTGACTGTCGATACTTTGATTTTCGGTATTTTGACTATCGGTATTTTGATTGTCGGTATTATGATTGTCAGTATTTTGGTTGTCGGTATTTTGATTGTCGGTATTCTGACTGTCGGTATTATGAACGCGACCCGTTCGTTTACATTTGATTTGGTTATAAACTTGTGTAGTT
>JAQFXV010000819.1:0-17604 GCA_034694065.1 Camisia spinifer
ATGAATTACAGGGATTTGTAGGGACAAACGTTGCGTCTTAAAACACGCCCATTTATTTATATTTAGTAGATTAAAAAGTCCAGTCCAGTCCTCAATATAGAAATCCCTAATTTTCAAATAAAATCCTGCGTTGAGTTCTATTAACAAAATAAATATTAAGTAATGGATAACAGACTTTAATCAATGCTATCATAAATGCATTTTAAATAATGATATTTATTAATAATAATAATAAATTGTATTAATTTAAGTTATTGTTTATATAAATAAATTGATAATTATTAAGTTATTAAATGGAAGAAACAGTTATCGAGGTTTACATTCATTTTAATATTAATTTAAATGTTTAAAAATTCTATTATTTTTCTTTTGTTTATCATAAGAAAGAAAGTATACTTTCAATTATTATTGAAGTCTTTATTATAAATAATTGTGAATATGTTGTAATATTTGTTGATCTGATTTATTAATAAATATGATTTATGTGTTATTGAATTGAAATATAGGATGAAAATGAAGTTAAGTTGAAAGAGAATCGAATAATGTGTGGAATAATGGATTCAATGGTTGAGAAGAAATCGATAAATTTGAGTATTGATATGAATAAAGAGTCAGGTATTGTAGGCCTTAAACTGATAAAAGGCTAATATATTATATATTATATAATATTTATAAATTGTTAATCATTTATAGACCAAAAAAAGTTCAGGTAAGCCATAAATGACACCTTTTGTGCTCAAAAGCACTCATCTTTTCAAAAGTTATCATATGTTTAATGAAACGCAGAATTGATTCAAATTGAATGATATATGAAATGGATTTAATTCAATGTTAAATTGGATGATAAAAGCAAATGAATCGCTAAAACATTTAACATTAATTGAAGTCCCGATTACTTAAAAAGTGGTAAAGTTTATAATAAATGACCAAAAATAGTTTGCAATTACTCTCTGTTTGCCCACTATTTAGGCAATAGTTTTGTGCAAAACCGATGTTTCAAATAGTCGTTAATAATGTTATTGCTGTGCAAATAGTTGGAAACACTTATCAAACACTTCCTCTACTCTTCATTTAAATAATCCCTCAAAATAATTATCACACCTTTTCTGGTGTTATATAAATGCCATTTCAACACACGGTATAGAAATCTTAAGTTTCAATAATCTATATCTTATTTTCTCTCCAATCAGGGGAACATCAAAATCAAGATCTATTCGATTCGAGTTATTCTGCCATAAAAGACAATAAGTCTGATAACAAGTCAAAGGTATTTTCTCTTTATTTCAAACGCATCCAAACTTTTATTTCAATTCAATTATTATAAATCACTTTTTGCGCTATAATTGTATGAAATATAGCTTTTCAGGGAATCAGTCAGTTCTTCAAAAAATTCATTAAAATCTAATCTTTTTCTCATAAATAGTCAAAACATTTAAGTTTATCAAACAATTATTTTAATTAGATTTATATTCGAAACATAATCAAAGCATTCATTAGAAACTATAAAAATTAAAAACTATTGATCTCATTATGTATTGTAAAGAATGAGTTCTATTATTTAGAAATAGTAGAGATTCTGTTAAATTGTTTCGAGTTTCGAAAATACTCGGCATAAATGAATATTTAATGTAAAAATTTTGTTTCCCATTAACTAATTAAAAGGCGAAATTAGCAAAAAATGAGTTGAATTCTGGATATTCTAATGATTCGTGGAGTGAAAAATCGAATGAAGTTTCAAAAGTATCCAAAAGTCCGAATAATGACAAAAAAGGCGAAAATTATTCCGAGATTTATAATAATTATTACGCCAATTATTACCAACACTGCGGTGTAAAAGGCGTTTGTCCTGAAACAAATAGTTCTCAGATTAGAGGAAAAGACATGGACTCAAAGTCACGTTCAATCGATTCAATAAACAAAGGGTTTGAGAAACAACAACACGAGAAGAAGAATCGCAATGATAGTAAACGTTCGACATCTTTAGAAGTAATGAAAACTGATGAAGACGTAGAAGAGGGACAAATCCCATCGAGTCCGCGAGCTATGAGTAAAGGCTATTCAAGTTCTTCGACTCCATCAAAAGCTTCGTCTCCATCGACACCACTCGACTCGTCTACACGTAATTCACAATACGATTCGAGTAAATCTATGTCTCGTTCGGTATCAAAAGAACGTTTAATGAAATCGAGATCACGTTCACGATCGAGACGAAGGTTTATGTCCCGCTCAAGATCTAGATCTTTATCACGTCAAAGACGTCGTCGTTCACGATCTCGCAGTCCATATCTCGGACCCATTATTAAGGACTATAGAAGAGGCCGCAGAGGTTTTGTACGATATCCGAGAGGTTTTCGTGATCGGGGAATGCGTTCATTCAGAAGAGGACATCACTCACAACACCATTATTTTCCTCATAGTTTCTCACGAAGACAGGAATTTAGTCGAAGCAGAAGTCGATCCTTTTCTCCAAAGCGAAGACAAGTCGATGCAGAGAAAAGTGCTGTTAATTCTGATGAAGAAGAAAAACAATTTGATCCCAAACGTTCGGATACATTAAAACCCTCTGATATTAATATGAGTCAAAAAAGAATTACTCAAAGCTTTTTAGCGATGTTGGAAGAAAAGCAAAATCGTTCTAAAATGGTTCCGATTGAGGCCAACCGAAGCTTTGAAATGTCCGAAAGCGACGAAAATTTCAATAAACAGCACGGATTTGTTAATACATTCAATACAGTGCGTGAAATGGATGCTCGAAAACATACTTTAAGTTATGATTTGGAAAGAGAGGGCTGGCAAGTGATCGATGACGCAAACAGTGAATCAGCGCCTAAAAGACGTCTAAAGAATAGAGATGAAGACATATATGAAGAAAAGTTCAAAGATTTAGACCATTCTTATAATGTCAATGAAATGAAAGAGTTTGATATTAAAGAGAAAATGGCTGTTAAGGAGAAAATGAAAGGCGACAGCAGTTCTAGTGATGAATTCAGTAAAAAGAAAAAGAAGAAGAAAACTAAAAAACGTAAGAAGAAAAAGAAAAGGAAAGCTTCGACTTCTAGTGATTCCAGTGATTCAGAGTATGATAATGAGAACGCAGAGGATTTGCTCGATATTAATAAGAAAAAAACAAAAAAGAAGAAGAAAAGTAAAAAGAAGAAAAAAGTTGTGAGTAGTTCTTCGAGTTCTGAAAATGAAGATAAAGAAGAAAAACGCAAAAAGAAAAAGAAGAAAAAGAAAAAAGACTCTTCAAGTGATTCTGAAAGTGAAACCAAAATCGATGATATGATAAGTTTGTCATCAAATCAGAAATTATTGACTGAAGGAAGTGTTGCCATTGGAAGCACACCTTCTATTGCGAGTGAAATCATTAAAGATGGGATCAAAACAAAAGATAAAAAGAAGAAAAAGCGTAAAACAGAAACTTCTGATTCTTCTGATTCTGACTCAGATGAAAATGAGAAGAAAAAGAAGAAGAAAAATAAAAAGAAAAAATCGAGAAAACGAAAGCATCGCTCGTCGTCGAGCTCTAGTAGTACTGAATCTTCTGATTCCAGTGAATCCGGAGAACGAAAAAAGAAGAAAAGAAAGAAATCTAAAAAGACGAAGAAATCGAGAAAACATAAGAAAGAAAAGAAGTCAGAAAAGAAAGAGAAAAATAAGATGAGTAGCGATGATAAGAAAAAGTCGAAACACACCGATGAATGCAAACAATCAGAGTTTGTAACCGTCTATTCTATTGGTTCTGATCCTCCATTAGAGCTAAAATGGCCCAAAAAGTTGATTAAATACACCATTTGTGAGCCTTCACTACAATTTAGTACTAATCCAAAAGTTCCTTTCATTGAAGATGACTTCAGACAGATTAAAGATGAGAGAAATAAAATTATTGAAGAAATGCTAAGAAAAAGGCAATTTGTATCAGAATTTGGAAGTGATAATGATAGTGATGTCATTAATATTAAAAAAGATAGTAATGAAAAGTTGGCCGCAGAGTATAATAAATTCATGGATGAATTAACTCCTTTGCATGCAATTAGTGAAGAATCAATAGCTTTGGAATCGAAAATGAGAGATCAATTATTAAAACAATATCAGATTAAAAATGATTCAGAAGAACAGTATTCTGTCACCCCTTCAGAAAAGAGAGCCATCGAAAGAATCAAAAAACAACAACAAATTACATCAGATGAGAACGAAGACCACAGAAGACACCAAGATTTGAAATCTGTGCCATTGAGTACTTATTATTCATCTAAAAAGCAGTCAAAGTCATCGCCGTCTCGAAAGAGTGAAGATTCAGAAAAATCAATTCATGTAAAGTCAAGTAATAAATCATCAGAATCTGAATCTTATAACAAACCAAATGATATCAGTCTAAGCACTAATGAACGTATTCATAAACACGAGTCTCAAACTTCTGAAAATTTGTCTAAAAATGATGATAAAAAGAAAACAGTACGAGAATTATTAGAACGCGTTAAACAAAAGAAACATTCGGGTAAAGAAAGTGAAAGTAAAGATGATTCGAATAGTAATAGACGTATTCCACAAATCGGTAAAATGAAAAAGCCTTTGAAAAAATGTTTGACTAGAACTCCAATAACAACAGTAAACGCAGATTCAACACAAACACCATTTGTGTCACAACCGATGAAACTTGATATGAACTACGATTACAACTGGTATTATAAATACTATATGAATAGCTATGCTTTTGGTCAATATCCAAATGCCAACAGTTCATCACTAGCGGCTGCATATTATGCACAGTATGCTATGGTTACAAGTTTTGATTATAAACAATCTGATTTGTCTAATTGGATGAATGAAAGGGGTTATACTATTGATAATAATTACTATGTTATGGCAGATAATGAACAAAATGTTAACTCCAATCAACAACTCATTCATTCAAATGAAATCCAAAACTCTTCAAAAACACAAAATATATTGGATTCTAATGAAGTCGAGTCGTCTGCAACTGAACTTATTTCAGCCAAACTTTCTATTGTTGAATCTGAAGCAATAAAACCTGAGGTAAACCAACTTTGAATCTTATCAATAGAGTTAATGGTATTTCTGTTCTCTTCTAATTTCATTTGATTTCATTTCATTTCATTAAAAAAGGCTGAATTCAATGAATTGATTGAAAGTATTCCGATGCAAGAAAATACGAGTAAAACATCTCAAAATGATATAAGTCTAGACTTGAATAATGAAGTCAAAAATGAAATAAGGATTGAGAAGAGTCATAATGAAGAACAAAACATAGAAACTGTTGTGTCTGCTGTACATTCAGGTATAGTTTTGGATCAATTGAATAAGAGAGAGATGAAGAACGAGACCGAATCATCTCCTAATATGTCTCCATTTTCATCGGCAAAGTTTAAGCATAAAGTGAAGGTTAGGGTCACCACTAGTTCTCAAAATGATAACGAGTCTGAAGATTGTGTTTCTCCTCCACCGCCACCTCCGCCTCCATTGAGACCAGAGATGACAACATTTACCTCAAGAGAACCAATAACTCTACCGAATGGTCAAGTATTGCCGTCTGGAACCAAACAGATTGTTGTACATCCCTATCAAACAAATGATTCTTTCAAATTCACTTCTGACTGGTTTTACAATGCATTCAATGCACACAATTCGACAACAACTACAACTCCAGCCTCTGCTGAAACACAAGGCGTTGTTAAAGCCAATTGAATGATGGCTTTAATCATAAGTCACACAATCGAGTATTTAATCCGTTTTACTCTTTATTATCTTTATTGTAAAATTCATTAGATATACAAAACCATAATTTTTTGCATATAATAAAATTATTTTGAACTCTTGAATTTTTTCAAATACATATTTAGAAAATTATAAGAATATTTCCATTTATAAAATATAGAATTTTTTCAATTTTACTCGACTTCTATAGTAATTAAAAATATGGAATGTTTAAAGTGTAAGTTTTAAGCAATTTTATCTCTATTTCGTGAATGTTTATGAACGGCATTAACAAATGTCAACATATTTTCTGGCTTCACATCTGGATATATGCCATGACCCAAATTTGCAATATATCTATCGGTTCCGAAATTATCAATCATTTCTTTGACATAATCATCAATATCTTCCTGAACGCTATAGAGAGCGCACGGATCTAAGTTTCCCTGAAGAGTAACCGATTGGCCGGCAAGTGATCGGGCCTTCACGGGATCGATAGTCCAGTCAAGACTTATCACTTCATACTGTGATTCACTTAATTGTTCGATAGCATAGTGAGCGTCTTTCGCAAAGACTGTCATCGGAACAGTTGGAATGTTTTCTTCATATAGAGCTTGTTTCACACCATTACTTATCTTTCTGAGATATGGTAATGAAAATTGTGAGAATTGTTTGGGGCCTAAAAAGCCAGCGCTTGACTCGAAAACCTGTAACATTTGAGCGCCGGCTCTGACCTGAGCCACTAAATAGCTTATTATCACGTTTGCCAACAAATCAAGCAATTCTTGGCTCTCATAAGGGTTTTGATACAACCATTTCTTAGTTTTGCTCAATGTTTTAGAACCTCCGCCTTCTATCATATAACCCATTAGAGTGAAGGGCGCACCAGAAAACCCAATCAGTGGTACTTTTCCTTCTAAATTATGTCTCGTCAGTGTTATAGCTTTATAAACGTAGTCCAACTCTTGTTCAACATTCACGTCTTGTTTTAAAAAAGACTTAATGTCTTCTGGTTTTGTTAAAGGTTGTGGCAGAACAGGTCCGACTCCAGCCACCATTTTTACTTCCATTCCTAATGCTTGTGGTATCACAAGAATGTCTGAGAAAATGATAGCGGCGTCTAAATTAAAACGTCTGATGGGTTGGAGTGTAATCTCAGACGCGAGTTCTGGCGTTCGACAGATTTCAAAGAAGCCGTGATGTTGGCGAACCTCCTGAAACTCAGGCAAATACCTGCCCGCCTGTCTCATAACCCAAACCGGAACGTATGAAGTCTTTTCTCCTTTCGCTGCTCTTAATATCATATCATTCTTCAAAACTGGAAACTCTCTATTCATTTTCTATGTTTTGTTTGAATTCAAATAAATTTCAAATTATAATGTTATGGATTATGAAAAGTTGCAATAATTTGATGTATCATAAAGTTTGTTCACTTAAGTCATAGTATTCAATGATATTGAATTCGTCAATAGTATTGACTTAAGTAACCATTAGTATCAAATCTGATATGTACTGACACCTGACTTAAAAGATTAAAATTATTGGACATTAAATTCAATATTATATAAGTTATAACACTATAAGTTTATATAACACTATCATTTCATAATGAATTGTTTTTTCCACAAATATTTTCAAAGCCGTTTCAGTTCAATAGAGATCTAATGAGTATGCGTTGAACTGTTTTTCAAATAGCAATACATTATTTCAAGGTTTCCATTAAAGTTTGAAACTTGAGTTCGAATGGAATTTCAGTAAAAAAATATAACCTTCTTTAAAAATTTCTTAAATGTAAACTATGTTCGCATTTAAAACAAAAATATTTTCAATCAATTAAGGGTTGAGTTAATTTGGTTCTACAGAAGAACGGACATTATAGTCAAATATCTTTCAAATGTTTCACAATATAAACTAATCAAATTCTTAACAACACAAGAGTTTAATTTTTTCCGTTTTTCTGAAGTAGTTTTCCCGAACACGAGTTCAAAATCTCATCGAAACCCATATTCAAATTATCATTATATAAAACTTTCTCATAAAACCCAAACTCATTGAATTCATGATTAAGCTAAAAATTTATTCTAAATCTCTTCATCATTATTTAGTAATCAAATGATATACCTGTACTAGTAATAAGAGATTAACACCAGTGTGAAAACAATTTTAATATTAAGCAGTGATTTCTCGCTAATAAGATTTTCTATAGGATTTGATTGGAAAACCTATTTTCGACCCCAGAGACCAAAATTGCTGCAATGCTTTTAAAGAGATTGTTAAAGAGATGTTGCAATAAAATGTTTTTTCATCATTTTTGAAATGTCTATGTTAATTTGAATTATCCAAAAATGTATAATGGAATACATGTAGAGTAAAAAAATAATTTTACAGTTTTTGCATTCTATTTATTGAAAATTAACCATTACGTTTCTCTCATTCAACTTTAACGATCAATTGCAATGCAATCTTCGATAAAAATTAATTTAATCAGATATGATCGACATTGAGGGACATAATATTAAGTATTGTCGCCTCAAACAATATCATTGGTCATCTCAGATGAAGTTTTAGCAATTATTTGCATTGATGTAAATAAAATTGCATTTCTAACTTTTTTGCAGAAAGTTCAAATTTATACTTCTCCAACTCGAAAATGCATACAATTCAATCATGCGAACGAATTAACACTATTTTCAAACTCAATATTTCAGTATTTTTGATTATACTCGAAGATAACTGAATACAAAACTAAACGCAACCAAACCAAAGAACAAAAAATAGTTTTTAATATAAAGACTAAGTAAAATGTTGATATTTATATTTTTAATTCCTTTGAATTAATATTTCGATTCCTCGAATGATTTATTGATAATTGAAACAAATTAAAGAATTTATCTCAAGTTTCTCTTCTGACTTCAAAGATGAAAATGCAGAATAAATCTCAATTTGATTTATTGAGTCAATTGCGCTGATAAGGGCACAACTTTATGCCTAAGCGTTTGTTTGTATTATTTTATTTCATTTGAGTTGTGGTAAATTAAAAGTAAGAATTTATTTTAATTTTTAATAATTCTAATTATTCAAAGTTAATTATACAGATCTACTAAACTTTTAATTAGTTTTCTGATTTGCAAAACTTATGAATTAGATATAAATTAATAGATTCAAAACAACATTTTGAGGAAAATCTAATGATTGAATTGAAGCTTTGATCTTCAAAAGTTAAGAGAAAAACTTAACAACAATAAATTGGCTGAATTCAAGTTTACCTCTTAAGACACTTTTGTTGACTTATTTGTTGAATTAGTTGTCCTTCGAATATGAAAAGAAAGAGTTCATAAGTATTGACTGACGTCTGATTCTCTGATAAGTGAAGACTAATAAGCAATAAAATGAATTTAGAATAATTTAAGTGATTGGTGAGGCTTTGCATACATAAAATGATTGATTGATATAAAGCAGATATTAATTGCTGAAATCTCGATCCGGATTCTGTGCAATTAAATAATTGAATGCTTTCGAAAAAACTTATTTACAATTATTTTGCTTAACATATATCTTGAATTATTATCTTATTTATTATCTTTTTAGGCTGGGATGGTTCAAAGTGCACAATGATATAAGTTTATTATCTCAAAAGAATAATCGAGGATTACTCAAGACTTACAGAGTATGTTTTCATTCAATTCCTGACATTTTTCTGCACAAAGTCTAGTCAGAGCTTTAGTAACCATTAAAAGTTTGATTCTTTTGATATTGAAATAATAAAAGCGATTATTTTTAATTGACAGCCATTTCCGGCCCTCTATTAATAACGTGAGCACTATTTTCTAATATTAAGCTCTAAATTGGGAAAACAAATCCTTAATCAAATCCTGAATCATTGAAAATGTTATCTGATTTTCACCAATTGTTTATTGTTTCTATTTATTTGTAATAATCAACTATTCATTGAAAGATAGATTTACGGAAGTTTGAGATTTGATGCCAAATAGAATGAGACGTAAACAGCCATCGCCTTATGATCGCATCAATATTGGAGAAGAAGATGAAATCATTATTGAGGGATATATGCCATCAGCCATTCGCTTAATTGCATTCATTTGTTTGGTTTTTGTGACGTGTGGTATGATTTTAATAATAATTGCGTGGAAACCTGGAACTAGAGTTAGGATTACACACTCTAAATGTTCTCTCGATCAGGCGAAGATTGTTCTTCTCAAAGTTAGACAATTCAAAATAAAGTTATAAGTTATCAAATTACTGATAGTTTAGTTATGTTGAACTCAATATAATTCAATTGACTTTTCAACATAGGATGAATTCGGTGAAGAATATATAGAAAAGGTCGAAATACCACCTCATGGAGTGAATATACCCGGAAATTGCGTTCATTTTTATCATAAAAAAATCAAATATATTTGGAGAGCAGAGTTGAGCCAATTTGTTAGGCTTAAGTATGAGATGACTTAATATTTGATTGAATGAGATAATATTTTAAGTATTAACTTATAAAGAGGTCTGGAATCGCACAAATGTGGAATACTTTATTCTATGATTGAAGGACTTTCTTCTACTGAGGCTATGCTTCGCTCGCAATTATATGGTCTCAATTCTGTTCTCATTGAAATTAAACCAATTTGGAAATTGATTTTTGAAGAAGTAATCATTTTTCTTCCAAAATTATTCAAATATTAATTGATTGAATTAATATTGGATTAGGTGACGGGTCCCTTCTATGTCTATCAAATGTTTATTTTTACAATTTGGATGATTCAACTTTATTACCAGTTCGCCACTTGTGTTCTTCTTCTATCAATAATTTCGGTGAAATTCTTTATAAATTCAATTCAATTCAACTCAAATACTTAGTTTAAAATTTTATATTTAAAGGTTACACTACATGTATGGCAAACCCGAAAGGTATTGATTTGATTGAAATGATTGATTATGTGAATTACAGAAATTTCTCTGATCACTAGCAAGCGGTTGCATTGCGTGAAAAAGTGCACTCAGAGTCGGAAATAATTATTATTCGGGACGGAATACATGTGAACAAAATGTCTAAAGAATTAGTTCCGGGAGATGTTATTATTTTACCCAAACATAGCGAATCATTTACAATGGAATGCGATGCAATCCTCATGAGTGGCAACTGTACAATGGATGAGAGTATGCTTACCGGTGAAAGTGTTCCCATTTCTAAAGTATCTCTAACTGAAGATCCCAACTCATTATTTTCAACTGTTAATAACAAGAATAGCACACTTTTTTGTGGAACACAAGTGCTTCACATTCAGTCCAGTAATTCAACACATGTTAAGGCAATAGTTATCAGAACTGGTAATACTTTATTATAATTATCAATTATTCAACACTTATTATTCAATTAAAATAATGATAGGAAAGAAAGAAAACATTTAAATGTCTTTAAATACTGCGTATTAGTCAAGCTTTAAATTATAGGATTATCTAACAATATGATTAATGATGTCTAATCCAAAGCTTTAAACACTGATCTCAAATGGACGAAATTGTATAAATTGTATGCACTTTCGTTACTCAATCGCTATTTCGTTCATAATAATGAAATCTGAATTTTCTCGTAAATCCGATTACTCTGTAGTGTGTATTCATATATTATTTTTGATCTCAATATGACGAATGAGGTATTATTATAAGAATGAAGTAATTATTATATGTTTGGCTATTTTATTCAGTTTTAAAAAAATATTTAAATTTTATTTACCATTCACTTCGATTGTAACTTTTGTTTTTCAAATAGATATTAAGAAACTGACTCTTCTATGAACCAAATTAAAAACCGGAAATTGAATTAAGGCTACTTATAATCAGTCAATGAGAATGAAACTAAATGTTTAATAGCTTCTACTCTTATCAATTTGAACTTGTCTAAAAACATTATCAATTCAGCAAATACACGGGGTCTAAAAAATGATTGTCTAAAATGAATGACAAATAGAGAGGAACCGATTTCATATTCGGATTTTAGGTAAAAATGCATAAAAATTGAGATTTTCAATCACCTAGCTAAAACCTATTACAAGAAACAGAAGTGGAATATTCTAAATTTTTTTTATTTAACTTCATTTGATTTTGGGATGAAAAATTCCACATATTCTGATTTTTTTTGTATGAAAATACAGTAATTTTAGAGAACAATTTTTAGAGAATAATTTTATTTGAATTTATTCAGAAGTCTATAGGTTTAGTAAAAGGTTTAAAAATTTTGGATAGACAATCAATGACAAACCGATGATTACAATGAATTTTTATCATGTTTTTCAATGAAAAAAATTATAACCAATAAGCCATTCTTTCATAACAATTGTAATTTTTGCTCCAGGAATATTTTTTCAGATTTCAAGTATCGTAGAATAAATAAAAAAATATTCAAAATATTCCCCTTTTTGTAATTTTAAGCTAGAAGATTGAAATTTTCAATTTTTATGTATTTTTTAATCTAGACTCCCAGTATGAAATATATACAATCATCTTTTTTAAATACAAAATGAATTTAATCACGACAAAAACTATTGAAATCTGGAATAATGATATGAAAATTTGTTTGAAAAATACTATTATACTTTAATTACTGCATCTGCATAAAAAAATTCTAATAACATATCTTTTTTCAAGGATTTTCAACTTCAAAAGGTGAATTGGTTCGAAGTATTCTATTCCCAAAACCAGTTAATTTCAAGTTGAAATATGATTTAATAAAATGCATGGGAATATTCTTTTCTCTTGGAATTCCTTGTATGATATATACTGCATATTGTTTTAATTATTATGGGGTAAATATTTTGATATTATATTGCAAGCAAATTAAATTTATGAACCCTTATATTTAAACTCAAACAAATAGGCAGCTTTCAAAGATATAGCTATAATAGTGTTAGATGTGGCCACATTTCTCGTTCCTCCTTTGTTACCGGCGGGTATATATGACATCAATTTTTAAGAATGTTTATAAAACTTTTTTTCTTCAAAAATTATCAGTTATGACAAGTATTAATGCACACGCACAAAGACGCTTACGAAAGAAAGGCATCTTTTGCTTAAATCCAAATGCAATTAATTCTTGTGGTGGTCTCGATGTTATGTGTTTTGATAAGACCGGAACTCTAACTGAAGACTCAATCGATCTCTCAGGAGTAGTGCCGGTGATCAACAACTCATTTTCCCCCGCAATACGTGATATATCACAACTTGATATCAATAACAAGCTATTGCTAACAATGGTTACGTGTCATTCATTGATTGAACATAACGGTAAAGTTGATGGAGAAAATTTAGATATCAAACTGTTTGAAGCCGCGAACTGGGAATTCAAATTCGATCAATTCGTAAACGAGGAAATGGCATTCGAGAAACATCCGGAACGAATAGTGGGTCCCATAAAGCACCAAAATGACGATCAAACTGATAATTTGTTTATGTTTGGAATAATAAGACAATTGCCATTTGAATCGCCATTGCAAAGAATGCTTGTGGTTGTAAAGCAAGCCTATAAACCAGAATATATAGTTCTCATGAAAGGGGCGCCAGAAATAGTAGTTTCATTTTGTAAACCAAACTCGATTCCGGATGACTTTTCTTCTATGCTAGAGTCATATACTAGAGATGGACTCAGAGTTTTATCCACAGCTTCTAAAGTGATAAATATGAATCTTGAGAGTTGTCTTAAGTTAAGTCGGGAAGAGTTAGAATCAGATTTAAATTTTGACGGATTTATGGTTTTTCAAAACAAACTTAAAAAAGAAACAACTCCTGTGTTAAATATTTTAAAAGAAGCTAATATTCGAACAGTTATGATAACTGGAGATAATTTATTGACTTCAATAAGTGTTGGGCGAGAATGTGGAATGATTGAGGAATCAGATTCTGTTATTAAAGTTGATGCCGAACTCTTGGAAAGTTCGAATGAAAACCAAGCTTTGCGTGTTTACTACAGTTATGCAAAACTTCCCGGTTTTAGTGAAAAACTAAACATGAAACGCAACGGTGGACTCGAAGAAACGCTTCTACCAGTTCTTCGTCAAAATGGAAAATGTCATTTGGCTCTGGAGGGAAACGTTTTCAATCTTATTCGACAAAATGACCAAAAATTATTAGATCAAATCTCACATAAAGGCACTATATTTTCCCGAATGCTTCCCGAACAGAAGCTTAGCCTAATTGAAGTATTACAAGAACAGGGACATCAAGTTGGGATGTGTGGCGATGGTATTACTTATATTATTAAATATTCTTATTTCTAATAAATTTATACCATTCAGGAGCTAATGATTGCGGAGCTTTGAGAACAGCACACGCAGGAGTGTCACTATCAGTGGCAGAGGCATCGGTTGCCTCACCCTTTACTTACAGAGAAAAAGATATATCATGTGTTCCTTTGCTTATAAGTGAAGGCAGAGCTACTTTGTCGGCCACTTTCGGGGCTTTCAAATATCAAGTTTGCTATTGTTTTGTATTACTCGGCGCTGTTCTCATTCTATTTTGGGACGGAAACAAGCCTTCAGACGGTAGTCTCACTTCATATTTAATAAATTATCATATGTTTTATTCTCTAAATATATTTTTCAATAATTAGGTGCATATGTATTCGTTGATATCATTCTGAATATATTGCCGCCAATAGTTTTCGGCACTACAAAAGCATATCCAGTTATTGTTAAGCAATTGCCGACACGAAGTATACTCAGTTTTTTACCCCAATTCTCAATGTATTCGTTCATAATTTTTCAAGTAATGTTGTTATTATGGGTCAGAAAATTTATCACAAGCCAAATATGGTTAGTTTTCCTAATACTGAGCCTTTTGTGCGGTAATAACCATAAAATCTATATTTTAAGGTATGAACCATTTAAGTTTGATTTATCGCGAACCCATACGTCAGAGCCCTCTCATCTATCACTCGGTATATTTTCTGTAAATATGGTTTCATACATAATATCGGCCATAATTTTCAGTCCCGGACCTCCCTATCGAAGAGATATTTTTTCGAATAGTGAGTATCCAGAATTGAGTTAATAATTTATTATATTATATTTGTTATTAATTTAATTTGATTGATTAGAGTCTTATCTGGGAGTAGTTCTCATAAACTTTGCTTTAGTGAGTTGTGTCGTTTTATTTCCTCCACAATTCATCTTAAAGTTCGTAAATGTAAGAATCGTTTCAACATTTTGATGAAATAAACTATAAATATTAACTAAAGTATTTAATTTTAAAACTAGTTTAAGGACATTCCCTTCCACTTCAAACTCATACTCTTCTCGATATCGATTTCCAACTTTATATTTTGTTACATTTGGGAAGTAATTCTTCTACAAGGAATAGTATTTAATTTAGTTTTGCCAAAGATTAGATCCTGGAGAGGACCTATTCATAAGTTTGAGAAAATTGAAGCAGAAATGGAAGAGAATAAAAATTGGCCGCCAATTATTACTCAAAAAGATTATAAATCGAATACAAGTCACAGATCATTCAAAAAACCAAATAAAACCAAAGCTCGACCGCAGCCAAACATGTGGATCATGAGATCCACGAGTAATGATGAAGAATTAGATGCATACTATCCTTCAATTATTACTAATAGGAGTATAGAGTCTCCGAATGAAAGCCATACCGGTCAACATCAGTTCAGTTTCAGCACATTTGTTGATGACAGTCAACAGATTTCATTTTTAAAATCAAAGGATAGAGATTCTAATGTTTAATTAACTTAAATAATTCATATTTAAACCTTTCTCAATCGTTATTTTTTGAACAAAATTTGTATAAAATTAATTTTACATGACTTTATTAATTAATTTAACTTAATTAATATGTTTGTATTTACACAATTCAAACGTTTGGAAAAGTTCATCTTCAGTAAGCATTTAATTTTTTTTTAAAAATAATTTTGTCTTTATCTGTAATTTTGAGCAATAAGTTGAGAAAATGAGATTTTAATATTTCAAACTTTTGATCAACAAAATAATATATTTTCTCAATCTTATAAAATGTTAAAAAACAACATTAAATATTGAAACTATTAATACTAATGATTACAAATAGTTTTGTAGATTTGAATTAAGTAAATATTTTTTCCCCTTATTTTGTTGATTGAAAGTTCGAACTAATTTGATTAAACTCTCTTTTTCTCAATTTATTGCCCAAAAATACAGTGAAAGAATTTATGAATTTAAAAAAATACTTATTGAAGTTAAACATTTTCCAAATTTGGTTTCAATTGAACGTTTATAGTGAAGAAGTTTGTTAGCGATTAGGACTTAAAGAATTATAGTTAATGTCAATGTCAATGTCAATAGTCAAACGTTAATAACACTTTCGATTCATCGATCAAATAATCAAACTTTAATATTGATGAGTTAAAACTTGACAAACATTCCCAATTTTAAGAAGCTGAGATTCAGTGTATAAATACTTTTTAGCAAAAAAAATTTTTAAACTAATAATTAACACAATTTAATCTTTTTCTATAATTGACATCAAAAAATTAAATCAAAAAAAGTTGATTCAAAGTTAGTTTTAATTTGAAAATATACATAAAGACAACTTATACTATGACTTATTTAAAGTTCTCAATAAGTTTACGTTTCAAACTATGTTTTAAATGATGATGTATTCAGTTTTGGCATATTTTGTGCTCATTCATAAGCAGAGATTACTAAACAAACTTCTTCACTGAATCGTTCAATTATTATTTTTAGAAATTATTTATTTTTTAAAATAATTATTACTTACTATTAATAACTAATAGAATAATTTTTAGTTTTTTATTGAGTTTCGATTACTTCAATTATTTCGCTTACTTTTGAATTTTCTCATTCAAAACGTGTCTTAATTATTTAAAACATCGCTTTTATATATGTTTCAATTGAATGTTATGAAGAACTTTCAGTAGAAGTGTATTTATTGACTTTTAATTCCAAAACATTTCAGGTATTTATGTAATAATAATAGATTTATTTATAATTTCTAACGATTACATTTATTTGATTTCACTTAATCTTGATCTTAATCTTGATGAGAGTAATGGAGAAATATGCTTAAAATGAAGCCTAGCTTAATGAGGCATCAAATGGAGGAAAATGATGAGTAGAGTTGAGATTTGAAGGAATCTCTGAAACCCAATACAGCATTCGGGACATTATTTATGAAGTTTAAATGGTCCATCACTATTTTTGAATAGATAAAATCAAATTATCTTTGTAATTTTGAATACTTTATTTCAGACTTTAGTGCATTTCAAAATAGCAGTTCATTCTGTCTTAGTTTAAATGATTTCATGAATTTTAATCAGTTTTTTAATCAGTTTTGTCTTAAGTTAACCGAAATACTGAATAATTAATTAAAAACTTTTATCATAAATGAAATCACTATTAATCAGTGACTAGTAGAATAAATATTTAATTTTCACGTTTATAGTTTTAATTGAATGAATTCTGAAAAATCGTATATTAAGTAAATTAAATCATTTCCTAAACTAATTGAATCAGTATTTAATTTATTACCATATATTGTCTCAAAACATGACATTTGCTCAGGCATTGATTTTTACAAATAATTAAGTTAATGTTTGCATTAATTTTCTCCCTAAAATTTTTAAAAAAAAGATATCAAAAGCATATTTATTGAGCTTCTGTCTGGGGTTACTTTCAAATTATCTATTTATTTAACTTATTGATAGTGTTGCACAGGGGGTGAAAAATTGAGCTTGCAGCTTGAGCTTCAAGCTCAGAAGCTCGAAATTTGAATGAGATGAGCTGCGCTTCTGAACTTAGGTGCAAATTGTCAGATACTGAGTATTTAAACTCAAATAAACCTTTATTCAAAAAATTTTATGATATTATACATCCT
>JAQFXV010000820.1:0-17583 GCA_034694065.1 Camisia spinifer
AATAAACATCTTGTGTTCTTTTTGCAAATTCAATTTCTAAATGATTTATTGGTGATTTTTGTAGAATATAAAAATGGATTAATCAATTCGGCAATCAGAGTATTTAAACAGGGTTTTGACAACTTCAATTTTGACGACTTGAATTTAGACGACGTGAATTTTGACAACTCCAATTTTGACGAAACCAAGTGTAGCCAGATATTTGATGCTACAGATGCTTAAATGACAGATAAGTCGTTTATATTCTAATAAAATTAAAATGCTAGTAATCTGTACGTTAAATAAAAACATAAAACAACCAAATAACTTTGAAAAAAATTATAATAATATTTTTACAGCAAAATTGAACTAAAACCTGCAAAAAGCACAATAATATATTAGTAACTTAAATAAACCCATTTTGAGCTTGAAATTCGAGCTAACAGTAAAATAGGAAAACAAATTTTAACTCAAAATATAATTAAGAATCACTGTATAACACAATTGTCGAGTCTTTTCACATAATTTATCTATTATTGAAACAAAAAATGATGCCTAAGTCTTGTTATTCCTCACAAGTGAGTTGAGTGAGGTTTATAAACGAAGTAAGAGGACAATAATATTACTACATCAGTGAACTTGAGCATCAACTCAGCTTCTTTTAAGCTCTTCACTAATCATATTTTATATAACGTTGAGTAGTCGTATAATAAGTTAATTAATTTAATATTTGATCCATCAATAAATTCTATATTTAGTCTTTGTTATATATTTTCTACCAATTAAATCAAATTGATTTTAGTTTTATATTTAAGAATTATTTAATGAATTGTGTGACATATCAAATGATAAACCTTTCGAAGTAATCTCGTGTTATAAATCAATAATTTATCAAAAACTGGTTAAAACCTAAACCCATTAGCACTCATCACAGCTAATTAATTATTATAAAAACTGATTGAGAAAAGTTTTGCATTAATACGTATTTTGTTTTTTTCAAAAATTTAAATTCAATTTAGGTCTATTAAAATCAATAATTGCCATATTTTAGTAGAATTGTGACTTAAGTTGTTTTTGCAAAGACTGACCCAATTACTTAATAATAAGAAAAACACTTAATGTTTGATAAATACCATTAAATGACTTATCGTTAATTTCTCAGGAAGTTTAATGAATAAAGTGTTGCAAAAGTACAGTAACTTGAAATCACTTAATTCAAAATTTATTGAACTCTTTTTCAAAGTGTTAATATTGTTTATTTACCAAAAATTGCTTTATTCTTATTTAGCATAAGATAAGTTGGTTGACTAGAAATACTTAAAATAATTAAATGTTTGCAAAGTTGAAGTGCATTACATGAAAATGATTTCAGTTCTACTTATGATAGAATTTATTGTATTAGAAAAATATGATAATCAAATTTTTTTCATATCAATCTTAGCAAATAAAATAAAATCTCATCATTTAGTCTAATCAAGCGTTTAGAAAAATGTGGAGAAAATAGTTTGAGACCAATTTGGGACCATTTCATTGCAGTGAAGCGTATCCTCAGTCAGGAGTCACAGAATCACTAAATTATTATGAAATGGAATGCAGGGAAATATTTTGTTTTGCTTTTCATAAAAGTTTTGACAGCAAAGTGTGACGGAAAGGATATAAGAGTAAATGCTGTTCATCAAAAGCGACTTTTGCCACTTCGTTGGTTTTGACTGTTTTGGCTCACCATTGAATGAAATGCATGTTCACATCCCGTTCTATCTCTTCATATTAAGCCACAAACTGTAAGATTGAAAAACACAATTGAATAGTAGTGAGAATTTGCGTTTATATCAGAGCTGAATAACTCAGTCTGTCATTTCTTCAGATGATTTCTTTTTTAAAACTATATTCTTATAGAAAATGATACCTCAAATTTTCGAATAATGTGAGGGCAAAGGTTTCGCAACTAATTCCTACATTTCTATCAATATTCGACTTATAACTTAGTGGTAGACGTTTTCACTTTACGCTTCATTTCCAACATTTAATGTATTAGTTGTTGTGCAGACTCTTCTTTTAATACTTTTATAACACATTCCGTCAAAAAAATAAAATTTTTCGAGTAAGTACTACAGCAAAAAATTAAAATTATAAGTGGAAGAACTAGACATGTCAGAAAACTTCTACCTCTAAATTAATTATATCCACTCTTTTCAAATAAATTGAATCTCTTTCTCTTGGAAGGCCTTAAGGGACAAACTTTCAACGCATGAGGCAATTAAATAATTGGATACTGAAAATGATGGAAAAATAATTGAAGGCATTCGTTGTGCCAAATCTGAGTTATTTTGATACACCAGAGGAATGGCAATGATTTTTGTGTTGATTGAGAAAAAAAATCTTAAGTGTTAATGTTCTACTCTGTACAGTATTATGTGTTCTGCAGCGCATCACTAAAAACTCATCTCTCAAACATTGGGTGTCCGCACAAACATCCCACTGAGAAATATGTCTGTTGAATAGTGCCATCATTTATTTATGCCATCATTTTATTCAATTTATGCATCTGTTCATGCATTGCTGAGCCCATAAAGCCGCTAATGTTGCAAATAAGAACTTAGTTTATATATATTTCTACATATTTTCCCACTATTTTCCAAATGCTACATTTTTTGCTAATGGTTAATTTGTCGATTGTGACACATCGATTGCTATTCTACAGCAGGGGTTCAATCATTGTCAACATATACACTGCTTTTTCCCGTTATATCTGAATAATAAGTTTATGAATTTATTATAACTTGGATTCAATTTATTTATATTGTTGTCCTTTAAGGCCATTATATTAAATAAAATTAATAATAAATTTGAATTTACGAATTTGGAGGAGTCCCTAAAAATGTTTCATTTGTGAGGAATGCTCGGAATAAATTGCAATTTATTCTAATTCGAATAAATTCTAATAGTGGTGAATCTTCAAAAATGAAAGTTTCAAAAGATAAGAATTTTGACGAATAATTCATAATTTTGTTATTCATACTTTGATTGGAATAAAATTCTTGAATGAAGAAAAGATAGTTTTTCTGGTTCATTAACTAAATTTGCTGTCATTTGTATTCATTGATTGTGTTTAATGTTACATAACTATCAACAATATCAATGGAGCGGTTTATTGATAGACAAAAACTTAAGAGTAAACCCTCATAGCAGTAACTCATGCAAGTTTGCATGTTATGTTGAATTGAATATAAGTCATGTTTACAGTAAATGTCATATTTACTTAATGACAAATAAAGCATACATAACTCATATAACTTATTATCATTTTCGGTATTGATCTATATTAACTGCAAACACATAATGAAATGTGAAGCCCCACTCAGGGGTGGTGTCAACCTGTGATACTCTACTTTAATTTAAGGTAATGATAACATTACTCTTGCAAAAAGAAATACAAATAAATAATATAATTAATTGTCTGGTAATACACTTAATATCCTTTGCGTTTGAGTTCGTGTTTTCTTTTATGAGGATATCAAACAATATGATAGTAAGGGCTTAACTGAAATGCAATAAAATGTTACAAAAATGTTATTTTAAGCTATCGATTGTTTTTTGAGCTCATTGTTATTTTGTTATATTAACATATTTTGCATAAAACCATTTGTAGTTATTTATTATTATTAAATTGATATAAGATTATAATAGTTTTGTATGAAAAGCACGTTTTAAGCTTTATTAACTGTTAGTTTGCGATTCACTCTATGCAGTACTTGAATAAGCTTCAAATTTATTGTTTACGAAACTTAGAAAACGTTGGCATAGTCTATAAAAGGCGATGAAATACCCTCTCATATTGATTTTGAAATGGTCCCAACGGTGGCCTCAATTTGGATTAAGAACCCGAGAGAATAGAGATAGGAATAAGTGAATTATTCCACTAAATAATAATTTGTTAAACAATCACAACAATATTGATGCAATCGCTCTTCAATTATGTAAGAGTGGAGTAGGGGTTGATTTAATTTAATTTAATGATAAAATTGAGTTTAGAAAACTATTGACAAGCAATACAGTGACAACTTTATTATCTATACTATTCATTAATATGTGACACATTCTGATTCCAATAAAATACTCGATAGTTATTGTTTGGTTTAGAGGTATTTCAAAAGAAAAGAATAATATTTTATGACTGAATTATTCTGATGATGAATTCTTAAAATTTGATTTAAATTTGAGTCAAAACCTTCTATTCTCTTGAAACTCGTTCACCAGAATATAATTGTATTGATTTCAAAATGAGAAAAGGAAATAATAATTTCAAGATATTTGTTGAGTTCATGTTATCTAAAGGATGTTGTTTTGAGAAATAGACTCAAATAAAGAGTACAAACAGTTTCTCAATTATTTGAAATAGGTTTGGGTCTCCCAGACGTGTACATACGTGTACTCAAATCACATAACATTAAAGCAATGAAATTGGACAAAGTGTGAGTGAAGTGCAAATCCAAATATGAAGTAACAGTTTCTCTTCTAACACATAAGCAGAAGAATAAAGCAAACATGAAGGCTATTGAATGAGAATCAGTTCCTAAAACATTTCAACAAATGGTATTTGAACGTGATTCGAATTTTCAGAGTTCATCTTGAAATAGTTCAGTGCTTTTATCAATATTAGTTTCACTCAATTCTAGCACTATATATATTCCTCTTAAATAATTGTGAAACAGGAGATGATAATAGCTTACTGAGAGATATTGTTTACTCCTTTCTATACAATAGAAGAAATTTCAGAAATGATCAGAAAAACTTTTATGGTTTCCTTTCTATTTCAACATCAATATTCATTAGTCTGAATGTTAACATTCATTGTTACTCATTTAGAGACTTCTAATATATCACATACAAAGCACTAAATGAAAGTATTTCCAAATACTAATACTTACCGGTATTACAAGTATAATATACAGTATATCACTATTAATTCATAGGAGCGAAACCGCATTAAATTTTCAAAGCCCTAAATATATCTATAGTTGATGTTCAGGTCAAATATTTTTCTATGTTTGGGCGAGTTTTTTACGAAAAAATGTGAAACCGATGAAATAATATGATAGAATAAATGAATTCAAATGATATGAACTCCACCCGATGGTTGCCTCCGCACCCGCTTCATTCATCTGCCATCAACAGTATCATAATCATAATTATAATCATAATAAAATTTACTTCAATATAAAGTGTAACTAAAAGAAGAGGTTGTACTAAAACGCCTATCTCTTGTTTTCCTAGCAGTAATGGCCCTACTTTTGATTATGTTCATTGAGGATCAATGAATAGATCAAATATATCATAACCAATCATCACACAAATATAGTAAACTCGGATAAATATAAAGTTTAGACATTTGTTTTTTTCAAAAAAACTTTATTTTCTTCCACAACAAAAATATAAACTGATTTATAACTTAGATAATAGTTTTTTAGTGATAATGATTTGGCAAATATCACAACCATTTATAATTGAATTGTCGTCTGGCACTGAATCAAGTGAATTATCACATAAAGGCACGAATCATTTCACTCAAATAAATGTTTGACATTGGGTTTAAGAAATTTTGAAGTTGAAAAATTGCAATCCATGTCTGATATTGAGTAAAATATCAATGATTATGATGTCTCCAAACTTCTATCAGACATATTAAGAACTAACGAATCAGTAGTGCATTTAAAGTTTCTTTTGTAGGTTTTTCTTACTGTTAAAATTATAAAGAATATACTGAGATAAAAAAAGATGAAAAGAAATATGAAAAATTATGTTTTTAATTCAGTAATAATACAGTTTAGCTTAAACAATAACTCATAGTAAAAATTATTGAATACAATTGGGTTTGATTTATTTTAAAACATTATATAAATATATATTACTTAATTATATAGTAGTTATTCAATAAAAAAGTTTACTTTTTAGATTATTAGTAAAAAACATCTTACCCTCAATTACTTTGAGATAACAAAAGAAATTTAAATAACAATACTATTTGACTATTAAATCCGATTATAGGCTTCATAACGGTTAAGGCATCTTTCAATAATCACCTTATGAAGCATTTTATTTGATGATCAATTAGATAATAATATTTTGAATCCATTTTCCAATTAAATTGAATCTGCATCTATTTGAGGGCACAAAAATCCAAAGCCTATCTTCACAGGCAATCTATTTATTTTCATTTAAGTTATAAACGAACTTTTCTCTCTTAATAAATCTGATTTAAAAACTAATAAAATATAAGTTTTGATTCCACAAAATTTTTGATGTTAGTGAAAGTGAAAGAAGAGTAGAGACTGAAATGTTAAAATCTAGTGCTTGTGCTTTTATATATCTACTGCTCGAATAAAATAAGCTTAATTATCACAGGAATCTTTTATTGTAGTAAAAAAAGCGAATGGTAGCGATGTATAGTAGGGTATAATACATAAAAGGACACATACAATGGCTTTTATATGTTATAAAATGGTAGAAAACCTTCATTGAATTTTCATTCTAAGCTCCTTCAAAAAGAGCCTCTAATGTTAATGGCATACAATGGCATTCTGTTTGGACTCTATTTCACTCTTTTTACCTTAATATAATTCAATATATAATACTATATATATTGATACAATATATAAGTGAGTGAAATGAAAGGCCTTATGTGTGAATGAATGCAATCATTATACTAGTATTCACTCTAAATCGCATAAATTTTATTTACAGTACTCAGACCTAAACCTAAAGTTTCGAGTATTTTTTCAACATTTGATGAATGAAAAATAGAGCAGTACTCAAATCGAGAATTGCTTTGTTTAAAAGTTTCACTTATGAATAGAATAAAAGTTATCGGTATTACTCTATTAAAACTTGTTTTATAGTAAGTTTGTGTTCTGCTAACTTTGGCTCTTATGTCAATTTTCACAATTATTATGAGTCAGAAAGTCGTGTTTTTGGGAAAAGAGACATTTAGATCGACAGAATATTGTTTCATGAATTGAGAGGGGAGTGTCTGCTCCATGGAAAGCATACCTACGTGTGTGTATTTCCTGCGCATATGTTGACTTCAGTTTTTCATCAAAAGAATAGTACCCTCTAATACACATTGATTCTTTAGGCAAATGAAGCTTTATGTTAACAAGACTGATCACTAACTTATATAATATATAGTACAATATATACTAACAAAACTGGTATAAGTGAATATCACAAATTGTTTACATGACTACAAATTATAGGTGTGTGGATAATAGTATCTCTCTTTGTATGTAATACAGTAAAACACAAAATCAATATAATGTAAAATGAGTTGTAATTATGGACATAATGTACAAGTCATGTAGTAATTCATGGACGTCATCAATTCAGACAACATATACTTTCTATTTCCAAAAAAATTCTTACGTTTTGTTCATGTTTTGCTTAAGTTTCTTATATTTGAAGCTGTAGTAAAAAAATATGAATGAGTTTTAGTTAAAGCTATATTTTAGAAATCGAGTTCTTAATATCTCAGTTGTAAACTATTTATTTCCAAATTATTTCATAAACTTTTTCAAGGATATCTCAAAGATTTTCTCAAGGAAAATAATAGATTTAATCGAAAATCTCATGTATTAGTTGCTATTAATGTGTTATCAGAACAAACTTTTGAAGTTTAATATGAGTTTTGCAAAACATTTGAACTCAATTCTTAATGCAGTCTTTTTCCTCTTATTTATATCCATTAAAATCTAATATGAATCAAACATATTCTAGAAATAAAATTCTATATTTGTTGTACTCATTCTGTTGAGCTTTACTTTCTCTTTTCTTTTCTATTTTCTCCCCCTAAGTATCCGGATATCCTAAAGAGCACTATAATGTATTAAAATAGTCTCTCATTCTTTGCATTTTCTGTGTCGCCTGATCTGAATGTATGCAATGAAAAAAGTTGGAAACTTTCATTTCGAACTAGCGAAAGATCGGAACTAAAAGTGAATGCATCTTAGTTTGAGTAATGCAGTGCACAATAAGTGACATACTGTACAGAGTAGAGCACGTTTAGTACAGAGCATTTGGATGGATAAATAGTATATTCATATTTAAATGAGATAAAAGTTGGGGAATAAGAGTCAAAACTATTCAAGCACAACAGATTCGTGGGAAAGAGAATAGAAGATAAGTAATGCAGTGCTCACTCGATAATGTGGTGACTTTAGGAATTTCCTTTACTTTATTAATTTCATGCATAACGAATCACTTCAATGAATACTTATGCCTATCAATGATGATAGCGTTGAGTGTGAGTGGGATCAAAAATATACATTAAATTATAGTTTTTCACAATATTCTAATTGATTCTTCACTCAATATTTATTCAATCGATAAAATGGATTCACAATTGTAAAAACTAATAGATTTGAGCAATAAATTAATATATTAATCAAATATGTTCGAAAGAAATTCCAAAGATTTATATATTCGATGCCGAAATTCAAGTGAATTTTCGGAAAGTTTGAAATTCACTATAAAGTATAGTAAAATAAACTATTTTTAGCAAAGATTATTTATGTGCGTTATTTAATTTAGTGTTAGTTTATCGGAACACTTGATAGTATCTCATTTCCATCTTCATTGTGAATGAACTGCACCTTACAGTAAAGCAAATCTATTGTGTCTAAGGATATGATGCTGCATGTCGTCAATGATAGAAAATTCTTTTGATGCATTCATTGAATTGAGAGAAGGAAACAGCTGTTGTGGTGATGCGATTATTTTGCATTCAATGATACAATCCATTGAATGAATCCAAGATGTTTCCAAACAAAATCATATTAATGTCATTATGTAGCATATGATGCCATACTTGAGGTCTCCCTTCCATAATATTGAGTTTCCAAGTATTCCAATGAATTCAACTTCAATATTGCGTGAAATTGATAAATAATCACATTCAGACTAATTTACATTCGCCTATAGAAAAAAACGACTCAATTCAATAGATTTGATTATTTTGTCGCCTTTTGACTGAACTGATTGATTTTGTTATGTGTGAATCACGTGAAAATGATAGATAGAGGTGAGAAAGAAGATAAAAATCTCTCTACAAAATAGAACTGATAATTTAATCAGTTAAACCCAATGCTTGACAACTAAATATTTCTTTGAGTTAAACCCAATGTCAATTTTTAGTTTACAAATCCTCTAATAAATTATCAATTAAATGTTAAATTGATTAAAATATATGACATTCAAACATTTGATCGGAAGATCTTTTATGAATTTAAAGCATGATTTGCAGCATTATTTTACATGAAATAAATTCATTTCCTATTAATTTGATAGCAATATTTAACATTCAAATCTATTTCTAATCCCAGAACCAAAATAAATGTTGAGTGAAAAGACAAATGACTGTGAAATAGAGAAACAACTGCTTTTTATTCTGTTTTGGAAATAAAATATCATATTTTATTGTAGAAATCTTTAACACATCCTTCAGGAAGGCATTAAACCTCATATTATGTAAGTTAGAAGAAATGCATTACTTTTAAAGGAAAATATAAATCGTTTCATGCAATGAAGAATATGCTTGAAGTCGGCAAAGAAGGATTGTCCAGAATCGGCCTCAATGTGACTCAGATGAAAAATGATTGTAAAGTGTTTGAGTGATAAATGAAAGTCTAAAGAAGTAATGCCAACGAATACATGCACACACTTTTCTACTGTTACATGAAAATGCACTAAATTTTTTTATCGCATTTCACACTAACTTTTTTGAGTGTAGAAGTTTTGACTATTATTCAAAAGCAAGTCTACGAAATGCCTGAAGCAGATGGACAGGACCTGCATGTCTCAAAATGCGATGACAAGACAAGAAGCTGTTAGCATAGATTCTATATCTCGTCAGAATATCTACTGTAGAAACTAAATACTACTTCACTCAGAATACTTATACTCGAAAGTAAAAATCTTAGATTCAAAACAGTTTAATTGTAAACCTCTAACAAAAGAAGATAAGACAGTAAAGACATTCTTTTAAATCTTTTTAGTTTACCGCTTCTTATCTCAAATACAAGTTGTTTTTGTTAAAGATAAAGATCGGCAAAAAAAGTTGAGTTCATGCGCGCAAAACAACTTAGCATTTGTAGGCAAACAGAATACTGTACTGTATATATCATGCCTGAAGTAATTCATTGAAAAGTGTCATTTTAAATAAGCATAATTCAATTCACAATGTTTTAAAACCATTTAAGTGTCGTATTTTTGGTGCCACTGCTCAACAACTCATTAATAAAAATTCATTTTCATACTAATTGTCAAATAAAATAATTGATTGTAATGTGTTTCTCAGCATTTTTATTCGTTGTTGAGCTTAAAATTCATTGATTAGCATTAATAATACATGAAAAACTTGAAGAGTTCGTGATATTTCGAACCCTATACTTCTTAGGCATTGGATTCGGCACTCTTTCTATTCTTCCACAACTAACTACTTATTCTTTCTGTGTGCAAAGATTGTGTGCAATATATGATGGTTTCTCTCTTCCTATCATTTATGTTTAGCAGTATAGAGAATGAATTTAATTTTCTCTTTCTATCTCATATACAGTACTACTGATTGTACAATACATAGAGTAAAAGCTACTGCATTTCGAATTGAATAGAACTTTTGAATAGCAGCAGTATTTCTTTTCATCACGTGCATTGAGTAAGTTATTTAATAAAAGACTTTCTCGTGAGCACTAAAAAGGATAAATTCTCAATAAACATAAGTTAACGCAAAATACATAATAATAATGAAAAATTGTGGTTTAGTCTATGGTCTGTGTGCACAAAGTTATTATGGCATCTGTAGTATAATACTTGTTCATAACAAACATTGGTATCTTCATTATCTATTGTTATGAATCACCTTTAAGTCTTTGAAGGAGGGCTGAACAAAATATAAATGCAGAGTCAGGGATACTTCTCCCTTAAGAATAAAACTAATTACAATTTCCACTTCATTAGATTCTCATCTATGCATATGAAGGGACGGTCTCACTCAACCTCTATCTATGCCTTTTATAACCTTATACTCTGTAACTCACCTCAACTCTCAACTATTTATATTTCATAAATACGATCGTAAGACTCTATCCTTATAAGCTTTCAGCTCAGTATTGCCCACTTTGTTCAGGTATATAAGTGTATAATCAATAAAATATTTTCTCAGATCAATTTTAATGAAGGTGTTGAAGAATCTCATTAATTTGAAACAAGCAAATACTCTGTTCATCTCATTTTCCCTCTATTTTTCTATTTTAATTCTCTGTAACATTGATGGGACCACTCCTTCAAAATTCCTGTAAGTTTGCAATCAACTGAGTTAACAGTTTGTCGCACAACTCACTACTACACCAATAGTGATCTTCGTTGAGCCAAACATAATGTTGGGAAAAAGGAGATATTTTTGTGAAATTCGAAACACAGGTAGACCAGCAGGAGATCTCTTATACCGAAGACGAGCAATGGTTAAGACCCGGTAGCTCTGCTTATTGAAGCTAAATGTGATGGTTGTGATGGTCCCGGTGTGTGATCGTGAGTGACAGCTTTGGAAGTCGGTATGTCCTCCTCAACAGCAGGGAATGACCTACACCTGTGTGAATAAATTTGGACCGAAGTCGTTAAGAAGAGCGAAGCATCACAACAAATATGTATTGCAGTTGAACGAGACATTAATTCGTTCGTTCGCAGCACTAGTTTTGGTTTGTGATCATTAACAATGAAAAGGTGTTTCTAATGTTTCGTTACAGTATTGGCAGGCCTGTAAGGAGTTCTCTGTGGACATATGTCCTTCTCTGATGACCATTATATCAACCCATTTTCCTGTCCGTGAAATCTGCGATTGTCAGACACACACACTATTGTGGGAGAGGGACTATGCCTTACAGCTAACGCAGCTTTTATTTTGCCATTTTCTCTCCCCTTACCTATTGTTCATCGCTGTTGTCAATGTATAAAGTATTGCCAACTCTAACCTTATATTGCACTGAAGGACAATTCTAAAAGTCTGTGAGGGAACTCACTGTAGGAGTGGTTGCCTTATGTACAGAATATCCAACTTTTAGCTCTGTAGGCAATTCGTTAAAATGAAAAATTTTCAACTCTTAATGGTTTTCCTACAAAAAAGGATAAGTTATTCAAGTTTAGAGAAAAGAATGAAATAACTTTAGAAAGAGATTCTGTGGTGAATAGTAAATACCAGAATTGTATACTCAGACTGCGTGGTGCCTAATCTTAGAATGAAATGCAACACAACATCATAAATACTTCTTATTTGTTCTCTTAAATAACATAAATAACACAATCAAATTATTTTATATTGAGTAATGCTATTTATTTAATATAATATAATAGTTTTTCAAAATCAAAAAGAAATTCATTAATTAGTAGTTAGAATTTCGACAAAAAGATAATTTCGAGAGTTTCGAAAAACAATGTATCGAAATATCTTATGGTTTGATAGAATACGACAGCAGATTCACAATTTCATTATAATGTCCAATACATTACATGTATCTATAATTCTCTTCTTATATAACTTAACAAACTTTTAAATTGAACCCAAAACCAATGCAATGGCTCAACAAAAACAATTTGTATTCAGTGAGAACATTATTCGATTTTAGCTTAATTTAGTTTAAAATGTTATTTAAAAACATGAACTTTGCACTTAATCACTATTTATCAAGAAAAATATATGTAAATTAATTTGATTTGAATTTCAATTCATTTCACGAAACGTCATTACAGTTCAAATGATTGCAAATAAAAATAAAATTAAACACCTATTAATATTAATTATAATAGAATTTCAACTTTAAACTCAAAATAGTTAATTTTGAAAGAAGTCAAACTAGAAAATAAAATATGTATCGGTAACCAATTTAGATGTGATCATTAATCAAAGTCAACTCTAGCTCATTATCATCAAAGTATTTAACTTGTAGGCGAATCTCATACTGATTGGAATACAATCTAATATATGAGGCGGAACTTTGAATTGCTCAACATTTTAAGGGAAGGCAAGTTCACGGAGCAGTGATTCCATTTACATCTTATATAAATGATATTCTAATTTGTTTACTAAAGTCAAAAGTCTTAAACAAAATTCTAGTCGAACAAGTTGTTAATTATTAGGGAAATACTATGTCTACTTCAGTCTCGAAAGTTTAATCATTGATTTGAGAGATAAACTAGTATTACCTTTGAGTGCATCAACATTTCAAAAAAGATATTTCAAAATGCTATCTAAGAACAAGTGAATGTCAATTACTTTTTAATATAACATATTTTCAATCCAATTAAGTTTTTATTTTGAAATCTTAGAAGTAATACATTATGATTAATATTATCATTCATTTTCAAAAAAATCTATTTCTTTAACCATACTGTGGAGGGTATGAAAAATATTAATTATCATAATTAAAACATAACAATTTGAACAAAATTGACAGTTAAATATCTGAGAATAAATGAAATGTTATTATGAATATTAGTTGAAAACATAATTTTCACATAGCATAGTTTTTCACACTGTCTTTAAATTTATGCAAAAATCATGCCTGTCTTGATTTAATTAATAATAAATGAGATGTGAATCCTCTTAAATATTCCAGTAATGGTTTTAAAATCATATTATGATCAGTGCCCGACGTTTTTCGGCTTTCAAGAAAGGATTTTCGTGAAATTCATATTTATAGAGAGAAAAATATACAAAACGGGTTCTTCTAATATTTCATCATTACTTATGAAGCATAAAAACTTTTAAAATTAAATGTCATGTTGTGTTGAATTATCTTAAGAGTAAAACTTCCATTAATTTTGTTCATACGCGGATTTTGAATTATAAACTTATAATAACTTAATTTTCATATTTTCTTATTGAATATTTTAAAGTTTTTTCAACACATTTGTCTAATTATTATGTTCTTTCTGAATAATATTTATAACTTAAACTCACGAGTAAAATATGTATGAGAAAAATTGAAGTAAAAATGCCTAAAGAAAAACACGAGAAATCGAAAAAATTGATTTGTATACGCCATAAATGAAAATGAGTTAATTAAAGGAATTATTAGATCTCAGATTAGATATTTTATTTATGTATTAAACAAACATATTTATGTATTGTATATTAAACTGATATAAATTCTTGATTAGTTATTTAGTTGTAATTTTTTTGAACTAAAAAACCATTTCAGACAAACTCATTGATCTGTTTGAACTCTACTCTGATTGCACTGAAATGATTCAATTAATTTTTATTGTATACATATTTGTGTTGATGTACTTTTAATTTTATGAAACAAACTAGCAATAGGTTAGTTTCGAAAATTTAAAATAAAATGTTTTATCATCCATTTTAATCCATTTATAAAACATTTCTGATGCAACGGACTCTCAAATTCAAAACAAGTAATATTTGATATTTTTATTTGATTAGAAGATTATGTATTGAATTGATTCTGTCCTAAAGGAAATTGAACTTTACTATCTTTAGCCTCTAGAAAATAACTTATAAAAAGTCTGTAATAAAAGTTATGAGAAATATCCAGAAGTTTTTTGAGATAGATTTAAAACAACTTTATAGAATGTTCATCGCATCTGCAATTTGGAAAATTTTATTGAATTAATAGGAAATAAAATTCTATATAAAAAAAATTAATAATAATTTAGACTGAACTCAAACCAGTTTGAATAAGAAATACAATAATATAAATATTATTATAAAACTTCATAACTTATGAATATATTGAATGCTGAAAACAATAACTAAAAAACTTTTTAAAAAAATTTAAAATAATAGCCAGCAAAAGGAAAAACATGGAATGTGCAATTTTCATGCTATAGACAATAAACCCAAAATTACTCGAAATTACTGTTTTTAGAAGGCTCAGCACTGGCAGATCCTCCCCGTAATAGTTCCACCCGCAAAATTTTGCTTCTTTCATATATAATTTTCTAAAATTCACTTTTACAGTAGAGATTAGACAAATAAGATTTTTCTGCTTCCTCTTGATTCTCAAATTTATTTATTATTCTGACCTTATTCTGCTTTTGTTTTTTGAATTTTCAAATTTCCGATAAGTAAATGAATAAAAGAAAATAATTTCGAACATTAGATAATAAAATTGAATGATATAAAGCGCTAATGAATTTGTAGCTGAATCAGTATTGCACCTGAAATTACTCCTAAAAGTCTCGATTAGTGAAGCAATTGAAGTATGAAGTCGTGACCTTCTCTGTACGCTCATCAATGAAATGACAGCCTATAATCATGGGCTTGTCTCAAGATTTCAACAGTACATGAATTACCTTTTCTTCAATATATATGTTGTGCTGCAATATATGAAGAAACAAACAGCATATAAAAGTAATTTTGTTAAAACACAAACCATCAATTCATATATTTATTGTGATGCTCTGCAGGTTACTATACCTGCATATGAGGAAAGCTACGTTTCGAAAGACGATACAAACGTTTTTATCTAAGTTTCTAAAATAGTTATTAGAATTGAATTGTTTTTGAATTTCTGACTATAACTTTTTTCGTTGTTAAATTAAATTTTCTTGATATTTAACTTCCTCTACTATAGAGATTATTTAGTGGTCACTGTAATTACCAGATTGAAAATTCACAGCACAATATATAACTGCCAATAGGAGTACCAATGATTGCCATTATAATTATTAGAGACCACAATTGAGTGCATCGCGTTAACTGTCAATATGAATGATCGATGAAAGAACAGCAAGTATTAGCACTCAAGCGGATATGGTATCAAAATTGAATCGTTGCCACAACCAAAGGGCATATCTCATACATTTTATCATTTTTTTCTTCGCTAGCATTTTATAAATTAATTGTTTTCAAACTTTAAAATTGAAATTAAGTAGAAACTAAAACATAAATACCTGAAGACTAAATGAAACTAATAATAAATTGTATTTGAATGAAGTTGTTTTATAACTAAAGATGATTGCAGTGATTTGTTATACCTTTTGATTAAGAGTATTGAGTTGAGCCCTTTTGCGATCTGGAATTATGCTGACAATAAAAAATTAACTCCGGCCACGAGTTAAGTCACCTAAAGTATTAGGGGCGGCATCAGACAAATGCTTTGATAAAAAAAGCACATTATACTGCATTTGTAATGCATTTGTGCGCACACCAAAAACAATTTATCATCGTTTTTCAAGACAGAAACAATGCCTATCACCTGTTTGTAGCAATCGTTCTGACACTTATCATACGTTCAAAAAGTTGTGTTTAATGAAATTAAACTATAAATCAATGGATTGGAGTCTCAATCCTAGACTAATGCCTGAATTAATTGAACTGTATTACAGCCGCAAATGATATATAATATTTTGTTTGAGGCCATTTTCAGAATAAAAACACCTTAAAATCAATATCTAATTAATAGTGCAATAAATATTTAAGTTGCCGACAAAGTATCTCAACTCTTAGTGCTAGTAATTTGAGTACCTCTACAGTAAATGAATTCATGAGGTTATATTTCGATATTGAATAGCTTGAGAATTCACTTTATCGTGGATTTAAACAAATTAGTTTTTTAGAATCTTTTTCCAAACTTCAACTTTTGAAAATAAAATCAGAATTATTAATTTCGAATATGAATTAACTCAATCTCAATGAATTTATCAGTGAATTTAGTTTTTACTTTTACTACTAAAAAAGAAACTGTTTTAGAAGAAAAAATTAGTTTAACATTTTTTTATGAACATTTATATTAACTTAAAACAAATCAAAGATCAAATTAAGTGCATTAACGTTGTTATTTAGTTTATATCATAATTTAAAAATATAAATATTATTGATTTGAGTTTCAATAATAAAAAACTACAAATTTTTTCAATTAAATGTGCGCTTTTGAATATTTTATATTTCATTATTTTCATGTGTAAAATAATTTGATATTTCGATGAAAACAGGAATTAATTATAGTTTCTATTTTGAATTCTTTGGGTTTAAATTGAATTCTTAAAAGATCAAACAGGAAGTGAGAGTTCATTTAAAAGTATATAAAGTATATATTGAGAGGAACTCAACTTTATTATTTTTTGAAAAGTTACACACATTTCAATTAATGGTTAGGTTTAATCTATTTTATCGCGTATATCGAGACATCTATTGGATATTTGAAACATAAAATAAGTAAAAGTTTAACTATTTAAGTCCTGTCGTTTTAAACAGTTCAGAATCCCTTCTTTTCTCCTAATAACTGATACACAATAATTGGTCTATCAATACTAGGGTTGTAAAGTTACAGTAAGTTACTTTTTCAGATACATTCTTTCAAACTATTGTCTTTTTTATTTCCTTCATTCATCATTTTATTCAATATTCCTCAAAATAACTAAAAAATAATAAACTCTGAAAATAGGCTCATATAAATACAAAAAAAGTCAGAAGGTTTTAACTAAATTTATTGCTTAATATCTTACTTCGATCCGTGATCTTACTTGAGTCCTAAGTAACTTTACAACCCTACTTATAATTAGTGTTCTTCACCAGCTCAGCTCGAGCTGAGCTGAGCT
>JAQFXV010000821.1:0-17580 GCA_034694065.1 Camisia spinifer
CGAGCGTGTGCTCGAGCGTGTGCTCGAGCTTGTGCTCGGGCGCCAAAATTTCTTAGTCTGAACGTATGCATCATTACATACAAATATTACATATTTTATAGATTCACTTTTAGCTTAGTTTTTACATAACAAGTTTGTGTCATGTATTATACATTCTTAACTGTATTATAACATTTGTTAGACAAGTATTTTCTTTTAGTGATCGACAATTCAGTTAATTCTGCTTCAAATCAATATTAAACCTCATTTAATGCATTTTAGTTTTGTTTTATGATTCAATGTAAATAAAACATATGCCAAAAATTTGTTAATTATTTATCAGAATTGTTTAGAAATTATCATATTTTCTAACTCAAATTTTTTTTATATTGGAATTTTTGTGATAATGTAATGATTATAAACCTGACTGATTCTGAGCCTTAGCATCAAAACTAATAAAATATTTTATAGCTCTCTATAATAGTATGACTTTGAAATTCAAGGCCAAAAATTCAGTTTATACTAAATATTAAGTAAATATTTGTTTCTAATTTTATAATTAATATTTATTAAAGTCTCGACTCCGGACCCAAAGCTTTTAGTCGGAACCCAATTATCGATCGATTGCGCATTATTTAACACAACGATTGAATATAATAAAACGATATATGAAGTAAATTCGTCAATGATTTCTTTCAAATTCAAAAATAAATATTATGCTGAAGATAGAGTTCATTTAATAAACGAAACGGTAGCGCAACTCGGCGTCGAAGAGGCCTCGCTTGATGATAACGGAATGTATTACTGTTTACTTAACATCTCTGGTCTCGATCATAACCCTCTTGTTTGTGTTAGTCATGTCACAGTTGGATGTAAGCTATTTTTGCACAAACTTTAGTTAATTGGCATTTTGTAGTTTTACTTTTTTATTCAACTCTTATTTATAATTTAAAGATAAGCCACAAAACGTGAAAGATTTCAAGTGCATTAGTTTACATTATCGTAAACTCTCGTGTTCGTGGACTCCTCAGTACAATCCAATCCATACTAGTTATCATCTCGAAGACAGAATGCATGCAACCATTTCTCCGAAGTAAGTCTTAGGTTAAGGGAATCAATAGTTTATCAGATATTGTTTTAATACACTTTTAGAATCTATCAATAGAAACAAAAAAATTAGAATCTAATTAATCAATTTATTCCTTCAAAAGGTATGATTATCTGTCTCGTAAATGTGGTCTAAGACCAGATGATAATAGTTGTGAATGGACTCCCGATACAGTGCCTCCATTTCGAAATACTGCCCAAAAGTTTTATCTTCTCCTAATTGGAGAGAATGAGTTCGGAAAAAATGAACAGTTATTTATTATTGAACACTACAGTATTATTAAACCCAATATACCCAGAGATTTAAATGTTAATAATGTGACGACAGATGATATAACAATTAGTTGGAAAGCACCTGATTATATAGAGTATGACGAAGACCTACTCAAACACATCATTTATGAAATTCGTTACTTTAGAATCGATTCTCGTAATAAATCCATTATAAAACCTATAATTATTGATGGCATTAGAGATACAAATATAACTTTAACTGATTTAATACCATTCAATCGATATAATGTTAGCATTAGATGCAAAACAATGCAATCTATTAAAGATGAATATTGGAGTAAATTTTCAACAATTGTAGTAACGACAAAACCTGACGGTATGTTAGTTTTGTTGAGACTTTTATAAAGATAATAGAATTGTCTAATTTTCTTATCTATTTTATAGTTCCATACTTAGCACCGGTTCTAATTCCTGAGTCGTTTCAAACTGTTAAGAATACGGAAGGAAATCGAAGTATAACTCTCTTTTGGAAACCTATTCCTGTCGAGAATCACAATGCACTCGGTTTTCATTATTCGATAGAATACCGTCAAACGTCTCGTCGTAAATCTCGAGCGACTAATAATTATCTTTTTCATAATCCGGTTAATGTAAAAAGTGATAACACAACATATACTTTCTTACATATGGATTCTAATACTGCCTATACTTTTAAAATATATGGCGTTAACGCTCAGGGAATGTCTAATAACTATTCAGAGATAACTGTAGATAAAAATGATTACATACCTCATAAACCAACAGATATTGATGTCTTTTCATATGGTGGCGGAAGATATGAACTAAAGTGGGGACAACCGAGGGATAACGATTTGAGTGGTCCGATTGTCAACTATACTGTATTTTGGTGTCAAAATCTAATGCCGAGACCTTTTCCTTGTCAGGGAGTCATCGATTGGGTGCAAACGACCAATTTATCTTATGCTTTAGAATTACCAGACATTCGAACTAACTATCAGTTCGCGATTTCGGGCAATGCTTTGAAATCGTCTTCAGGTATGTCTTGGGCTGAATGTATTGTACCAATTGATGGACGATTAGATAAATTAAGTGAAGTTCGATTAGCTGTTAAAGATTCTACTACAATTGTTGTAACTTGGAAGCTAAACTGTCCCGCACAGAAACGTGTGGTCGAGGGCTATAAAATAGCATTTTGTAAAATTGATCATGTATTGAATCGTAAAATTTGTAATAAACAGAAATCAGTCACAGTCGATAATTCTGGTGAAAGTTACGCATTGACTGGTTTAGAGCCTTATTCTGAATACAAGATAACAGTCGTAGCGCTCACTGATTCGGGTCCGAGTGATGAAAGTGATCCTCAATATGTGGTAACACATATCTCGTCTCCTAAGACCTCACCCTCTAATTTATTGGCAACCGAAGTGACGAGTGATTCCATTTCACTCAAATGGGAACCACCGCTTATACCAAATGGCCTGATATCACATTATGATGTTTTATGCAATAATAATAATTATGTCGTCAACGCTTCGCAATGTCCTAACGGCTGTTCATTCAAAATAAGTGGACTCTTAAGCTATCATTTATATAAAGTTAAAGTCCGCGCCTGTAATAGTAAGTCATTGTGTTCTCCCTACACAAGTGATTATTCAAAAAGAACATTGCCATCAAATCCGAGTCAAATGGAACCGCCGAGAACTGAAATTATAAACGCAACTTCTGTTCGAATTTCGTGGTCGACACCTATTATGCCAAATGGAGATATAGATCACTATTTACTCAAACTCATTGTCAAAGATAACAAAACAGAACCAATTGTTTACAATATTTCTGGACATCAGAGGGAATATCAATTATCATTAGATTGCAATTCATTCAAAGATGACTCCATTTCATACCAACAGCCGTTTGCCGTCAGTATTGTTGCCGTCAATAGAAGAAAAAATGAAGAATTAGTGGGCGAGTATAGCGATAGCACTAATTTGAATGCTTGTCTGGTCTCAGGTGAAGACGAAGCTTATATTATCGGTATTATAGTCGGCGGTACACTTGGACTCATGCTATTTGTAATAGTTTTATATATGTTGGTTCGTTGGATGAAACGTAAAATCAATTCATATAATAGTCTCAGAATAGAATTACCGAAAGGACTCGAAGCACCACAAATAGCAACAGATGACAACTTTGATGGTGAGAATACCGACAGATTCGTTGAATTCAACCGAACGGATAGCAGTCCTAACATTGTTTCCGGAAATACATTACCGGTTATGGCAGATGAGGACTCTTTTAAGAACAGACACGGCTCTGGAGTTTCTCACGTCAGCTCTTCATCGACTGAAATATTGATTTATAGAAATACTTCGAATGAACCAAATGTTGCTTTCGATAGAATGGTGAGCATTGATAGCGGACAACACACAGATCCTCACATGTCATCTGATTCTGGTGTTGAAATTGATGCACATAATAATCCTAAAGAACAGAATGAGTCACGTGTTAATAAAGTGGTTCCTTCTCTACCGCGTTTGGATGAGATCTCTTCACGTCAAAGCAATTCGAGCGGTAGTAGAGATTCGGGTTTAGACATGAATTCAAACGGAACTCGCAATAGAAAAAAGAAAAAGCAAAAGAGCACAAAAAGTAATAAGATCTCAACAGCTTTGCCGGCAAGGAATGAAGCTATAAATCCATTATATGATTGTCCAATCAATCATGCAGTTTGTATTTACTCATTGCTAGCAAATAGTGAGCCTTCACTTTACGATTTGCCGGTCAGAGAAGACGACAACATTTTGAGTAATATAACAAAGTTTTATAAACCAGAAATGGCTAAAAGTCTGAGTAATATTATTCAGAATTCAAGTCCTGACCCAAAAATGAATTGTGTTATTTGTGATTCAAATAATAGTTCGAGTACTCGAACCACATCTCCTAATAATCATCCCTATTATAAGTTTGGTGTCAAACGACAAATACATGTCCCAAATAATTATTTAACCACTGATTCAAAAAATATTTCACATGAAAAGAAAAATGAGAAGAAATCGAACAACGGATACATTACTATTGAAAGTGTTTTAAACAATTGTGCGACAAATGATTGCAAACCATTGAAAAAACGTTTAGAACACGACTGGTCACAAAATAGTTATGACGCAGAAGTGTCTTCGACATCATCTAATGGTGATAATGAACAGACAGAACAAATAGATATAACTCAACCAACTTTTAATCTTAAAAGTTCGACAAATTTCAGTGAATGTGAAAAAATTCAAAACAATTGTTCCGTTGATATTAAAGCCAACGCTGAACACAATCCCATCAATTCATCCATAAATCCATTATTCATTTCTGCAAAAGACATGTCCTCTAATTTAAATGCTCTCGAATTTAAGCCAGCATTCAATGAAACCAAGAGAGCAAATACACCATCACATGAATCAAAATCAAAGACATCACCCAATCATTTGCCAATGAATAGCAATGGATATGTATTACACGACACATTATCTCAATTAAGTGCTAATAAAGTTCAACCAAATCTTATTAAGAATCCAAACGGTTATGTTGTTGTCATCAATGATGGCATCGAAATGAAAAATAATTTTGTGCCAAACAATAATATTGTCAATCATATGACTCAAGTTTAAAACTTTGTTCATATTATTCAAACTTATGCTCATTTTATAATTTAGTTCAGTTTTAAAACATTCAATATTTTAAACAAATTTCTGTAAATATTTATCATTTTTATTTCATTCCTCACAAAAATGCCATAATTTATCATTTTTTGCACATAATTGAAATGCGAAATATATAGTATTTTTGGTTTCATTGATCTGTAAAATGACTGAATTGTACATAAGTTTCATAATTTTCTACATTTCATTTGATTTTGAGAAGAGTTCAATCAGACAAATACTGTATTAGTATATATTATAGTACAATACGATCACTAATGTGTGCAAAACTTGCAAATAAAGTTCAAATGAGACAATCGATGTCATGAAAGTCGACATTGGAAGTGAATTTTTCAATTATAAGATTGAGAATATGTTAAGATTTCTTTAGCAAGTGATGCACTACTAGTCAGTCACTCATAACATAACACACCTTAATCTCAATTTTGTTTTAAGTTATAATTAATATCTTATTTTTCCTCAATTAGTATAAAATTTGATTAAAGACTGATTTTTTGTTATGCAATTTGTAAAAAGCTTTATATGAATAGTCTTTTAGCGAACTATAAAACTCTTTTATGGGTAACTATTTTGCAATACTGTACTAGAAATCAAAACCGATATATTTTGCGAAATTCTATTTACTATAACTTTATTTTTGTGTAAATAATTTTTTGAAAATATAGTGAAACGCCTATTAATTCATATCATACTGTGTTCTGTTTTAATAAATTATAACTAAAGAGTATTTCAATCATTATCGATAATTTAGACTCATTTTAAACTAGTATTAGATTAAGTTTAATCGTAATTAAAAGTTCGAAAAATTGATTTTAATTATGCAAATGTTTCTTTTTCGTGAGAAACTATTTCTTCTAAAATAACTTATTATTTCAAATTATATTTAGGTATAAACTTTTGGTTTCATTTTATAACCAAGACTTGTATTAATACTGTTAAAATATTTCTAATCATTAAAAATTAAATAAAAAACTATTTGAATTAAAGGTTTGTCAATGAGTCATATTTTGGTGATATTTAGAATTTTGAAACATATAATTGTGGTATAATTTACTTGATTTTATATTCAAAAGTTGAGTTATCTCAGAAATGTTGAAATAGAGATTTTATTGTCTGCAGTATCAGTCATAACAAGGAAAGTAGAAATAAGATTGATTATTGAGATAAAAGTATTTCACATAATGTGAGAGAAAATCTATTTTAAACTTCTTAATTTCATGCAAAAATTTGCGTAAATCCCAAAAAGAATACGCAAATGTATTTCTGAAATAGTGAATAAATATTGAGCAAACTATCTCTTTGATGTCAACACATTTTGAACCAATCATAGCTACGACTTATAACGTAAGAAAAACCACATTTAATTACACGATATATCATAAGGCACTGAAGTTTATATTAAAAGCCTTGAAAGTTGTATTGATTTACACTACTTATATTTTGATTGAAAATTATGTTACTTTTGTTACTTAATTATGTTACGAAGATTTTAAACTTTTTATCAATAGAAAGTTTATATATAATATGTGAAGCCATTTCATTATTCTTGAGCCAATTTAATTAATTGTTTTCTATGAGATCTGAAAATTTCTTAACGAACGAAAGTTTGAAAGTTTTCAAATCAACATCAGACCAGCCAAACATGTCAGGGATGAATATCTTTTCGAATGACAATAAGACTGATTTAAGTACTGACTTAGCAGACTTGGGAAAGGGGTAGGTTTCTATGAGTGAAAAGCCCCCCATGATTTTCGTAAATCCCCTCTGATTATTAATGAAATTTAGTAAAATTGATGAATGGTAGGTAACCTTTCGCTTTTTCATAAAAATCACAAAACCAAGTAATTATTGTTCAGTAGATAGATAAATTTGAAATTTTTGTCACTTTTTCAATTTTCGCTATTTTCTCTACGTTTTCAAGTAATTTTAGGCAAAATGAAAATTTTCGAAAATAAAATTCAAAAAAAATTTGGGCTTCAAGTTATAAAAAATTGTCTTTTAATCCGAAGAGTTTTTAACCCCCCTCTGAAATTCGAGAAATCAAGGATCGGTACATTCACTAACCCCCCTCACCCCCAAAGGCTTGAACCTTGGCTATGACTGTGAAAACTTGTCATGTGTTAGTAAATTTTGCAGAACTAAATATTTTTCTCATGAAAATCTTTATTTTTAATTTATTTGAGACGAAATGAGTTTATTCTTAACTTTGTTTTAGATTTGTTAATAAAAAATTACAAAGCTTTAGATTTAGTTATCATTAACTATGGTGATAAACTATCGCTATGAGTATAAAAAAAACTCTGATAATTAATACATTAAAAAATATACTTTGATAAGTTTAGTTTCAAAACCATTCTTAAAATTGAATTATAAAAAGCTGTCTGAGATCGAGGAATGATTGAATCGAAATAATTGTTTATGAAATGTAATACTGATTTTAAAAATAATATATTACTAGCATATGCGTAGTGTTAGAAATGAGGGCAAAAATGGCTTATTTATTGATTGCTGGCAGAGTAGAACATAATATTAACAAGCTCATAGTAACTGCTCATAGAATTAATGTTATAGCATTTCATATAACTTGATTCTAGTTTAATACTAATCAAGTCTAATCCTTGATTAATAAAGCCTTGAAAAAAGTTTTATCTCTAAGGATTGTCTTCCTATGAAAGTAAATAATAACTAAATAATGAGTTCTCTCATATAATCTCTTATGAAATAAATTTTGTTTGGCTTTCATTTACTCAGTAATAAAACTTAAGTTTGATAAGAATTTTCGTACAAACTTTTGATTATATTCAATAATAGAATAATAAATTATAATAATGTTAAACACATTAAAACGTTCTGTACTTTTATCATCACATAAGCCATCATTTGATGGATTACTCAATGCATACTTTTCGAGTCAACTTCAAGAGCCAAAAGAGCCAAAAATCGTGACTGAGATTCCGGGACCGAATTCGATTCGGCTGAAGAATGAGTTGAATTCAATCCAAAACTCTGCTGGAGTACAGCTTTTTGTTGATTACGGGAAATCAATCGGAAATTATATGAGTGATGTGGACGGCAATACGTTTCTTGATATTTACAGTCAGATATCATCGATTCCACTCGGATATAATCATCCGTCACTTTTGAGCGCAGCCATAGATCCCAAAAATGCGGTCGCATTTGTCAATAGACCAGCTCTTGGTATACTTCCACCGAAAGATTTTAATGAAAAGCTTAGTTCTGCGCTCTTATCGATTGCACCAAAAGGTCTCTCTGAAGTGCAAACCATGGCGTGTGGCAGCTGTTCAGTTGAAAACGCCCTCAAAGGTTACTCAATTGAACTCTAATTTTAATTATAAAATATAATTCGATGTAATAATAAAGTTATATAATTTATTAAACAAAAGCGGCCTGTTTTTGGCATCAGACAAGGTCAAGAAAAGGTGCGCTTCCAACTAATGATGAGCTTCAATCATGTCTTACTAATCAAAGTCCTGGTTCTCCAAAGTTAAGCATTTTGTCATTTGTGGGCGGTTTTCACGGCAGAACATTCGGAGCTTTGAGGTTCACAATACTTATTCAAAATAAACTGAATCCCAAAACTTCGGCTTTGTTTTAATGCATATCTTATTGAACAATAGTTGTACTCATTCAAAACCGATACATAAGTTGGATGTGCCGGCATTTGATTGGCCGATAGCTAAGTATCCTATTTACAAATATCCATTGGATCAAAATGCCAGTGAAAATCAAAAAATTGATAATAAATGTCTAGAAGAGGTTCAAGATTTGATAAACAAATATGAGAAAAAAGGTTCACCTGTTGCTGGACTTATAATTGAACCGATTCAAGGAGAAGGGGGTGATAATCACGGATCAGTTAAATTCTTCCAACAATTGCGTCAAATATGTACCAAAAATAATGTTGCTTTCATTGTTGATGAGGTATTGCATTGAATCCATTATTGATATTATTAATTATCCAAACCTTTAAGAAATAGTTGTTTCAAAAATACTAAAATTTGAAATAAGCCTGAAATCGAACTAAATTCAAGTTATTCTAGTAAAAAAAATTGATTTTAAACCTTGATTAGCTTTTGTTGTTTTGAAACTGAAGAAAACATGTTAAATAATCGTAATCTTGTGTATAATTAGGTACAAACAGGTTGTGGACCGACCGGTAGGTTTTGGGCTCACGAACACTTCGATTTGGATGACTCACCAGATATGGTTACTTTTAGTAAAAAGATGTTAATCGGAGGCTTTTTCTATAAGAGCCCATTCAGACCTGACCAACCCTTTCGAATATTTAATACATGGCTCGGAGATCCCGGAAAACTAATTTTTCTCGAAGAAGTTGTCAAAGTCATCAAAAGAGAGAATCTAATCGCAAAAATCGCAAAAACTGGTGAATATCTGCTGAAAGGCTTAGAATCAGCTCAGAATCAAAATCCTAACATATTATTGAATGCCAGAGGAAGAGGAACTTTCTGTGCCATTGATTTTCGAACGCCTGAATTGAGAGACAAAGCAATTAAGGTAACTATTATTCAAGTGAATTAATAGATTAAATTACATACAATTCGCTGAAACACTAATTTTTCGTTAAAGTTATTGCATTTGAATGGAGTTCATTGCGGTGGAAGCGGTTCCGCAACATTGAGAATTCGTACAACTCTTACCTTCAACAATAGTCACGTTGATATCTTCCTAAATAGATTCAACCAAACGCTTAAACAAATCCAATAGTTTCCATATTTTTACAAATCCTAACTTCAAAATAATTTTTATATTTTGAACAATATTTTTATTTCAATATTTGAAAATCTGTTCATTTATTAACAGTTCTATTAAATCATTGAAAAGCTTTCAATTTGAAAATTATCACTAAATTTAATTAATTCAAGCGTTTAATCCCAAAAAACAAAATCAATTTGAGCTGAAATACAAGTTTTAATATATATTACACTACAATATATCTCAAGAAATTATTAACTCTTTTAAGATACTAAATATTGAATTATTCAAGACTTTTACGTCCGGGATCTTCTAATTTCCAACCAATTCGAAGGTCACCATAATTTTGACCGCCAAGAGTTCCATTTTCAACACGTGTGTGTGCAATGTTTGCGGGAAACCCTAATTGCCATTTCTCATTGTCTGATCTCTTTAATAAATAGCCGAATAATGCCATTCCGGCCGCAACTAATGAACCGATAGCTGTGCTGTGATCTTAACATTACATTCAATTATTAAATAAATATCAAAATAGTTATTAATTAGAAATAGAACCAAATAAACGAACATTTATAGCCCCAAATGAGACCAACAGATGCGCCACCGATTATATGGTTGAGTTCATCGTCTTTATTACCTCTCATATTAGCGACAGCACAAGTCACGGATGCGTATAATAAAGATGAACCACCTTTTCATTTATCAATTTATTCATTAATTATTCAAATTAAACCTCAAAAATTCAAAATAAACAATTCACCGATTCTTCCAAAATGAGTCCCAACTCTTCCAAAGGCTTTACTGTATGACAACTGTTTGTTACTCAAGAGATCAACTGTTGACACGAATGCAGCTTAACATCAATTTCAAATTTATTCAAATTAATATTCATCTCAATTATCATAAATAATCAAATAAATTAATTAATACCAGCCTTAAGTCCATAATTTGTCACAAAATAAGCCTTTTTATGGCAGTCTTCGTAATCGGGAGTGTCAAAGAAATAGTATGGCTTCGGAGGGCTTTCTTTTATACTTTTTTTGCTTATATGATAAAAGATTTGATCGAATGGTATTATGAAGGGTGGACACCACGCAGGCTTATGTGACCACTCCTCGGGAAGTTCCGGCCATTTCATTATTATTAACGATTTAGTTTAATTAATTATTATTATATTTATATCAATTCTTCTTAAATATAACACTTATTTACATCAATATTTTCTAATCGTAAACAAACCATAAGTTATGTCAATATTTTAAATACTTTCATAACTTTTATCATTGATATAAAGCCTAAAAGTTTTGTTATATTGATTATCCTTTAATTGGTTTCAACTTTTTTCCATAATTTTTACGTCAAGTTTAAGAATTTTCTTTTCTTATAAAATATAATTAAACTCTATTTAAAAGAAGTTTATTTAATAATTTTGAAGGTTTATTAAACTAATTATTAAATATGTTTAAGACATTATTTTTGAATGAAAGTGAGAGACATCTGATTGACATTTCAATATTCTATTATAACTTAGATAACAATTTATATTTTGTACGAAAATTAGTTCCAAAAACAGTTCAAGCATTTGATTCTTTCTTTAAATTTTTTAAGCGTAATATTATCTCAATTTCTCTTTGAATTAACTTAAACTTCAATCAAAATAGAGAAGACATAGATTTAACCACAGATTATGTTTCCTTCAATTAATTGATAATATTTTTCATTAAGTTATAAACTTTTCTAAACTTTTCTAAACTTTTTTGTGGTTAATAATAATTTCATTAATCATAACGAGTTGATTAAATTAAGTTTTTTCAATATACAAATTATAGATTAAGAACAACTGATTTTATAGATTAAAAAACTTTAGATTAGAAATGAAAAAGATTATCACAAAATATAACAAATTTTTAGGTTTCTCAAAACAATATTTATGAAGAAAATAAGTTATATTTTAGTATCTCTTAAAATACAGTTCAACACAAAAATCTATATCGTTAATGAAATTTTGTGGAAAGCGATTTAAATTATTCAAAATTAAGTTGTGATGAGAAAAATTCAAGAAAATAATCTCAGAAATAGAAAAATCAAATTTCTTTTGAATAAAATTATCAATTTATTGAAAAACTTCAATAAAAACTATTTAAGAGAAACTTTTATAGCTTTATGAAAAATTGAATTCTTTTTATTTAAATTAAACGATATTAATGTGTTTGAAATAGATTATTAACGGATTTAAAACTTAAAACTCAATAATTATTAATTTTAATTAAAATATTAATCAATAAATCATAAATTGAAACTTAATTCTGAAATGACTTTTTATTTGATTGAATAAAATATGGCTTAAACTTATTTATTATTTTAAAATGAAGAAAATTGTATTATTTGAATCCTTAAAAGAAATCCTGATTTCAACCAAAGGCTATTCTTTTGTTTTAATATTCAAATTGAATTTCAATTTATATAACAGTTGACACATAAAAATAATTGCATAATAAATACAATAAATATTCAATAGTTTTATGATTGAATCTAAATATTTGACAACAAATAAGTGAACATTTGAGTGAATGACTGAATAAACAGGAAATTAACAAAAGGAAAGGCACAGATATTTATAAATTGAGTCCAATTTGAGATTAAATAGAAAATATAGATAAAAATATAGTGATAAATGAAATGAATCACAAATAATCCCAAAGATGGTAAAGAGATGACGATCTTTTAGCGATATCGAGAGCAGTATCGCCCGAATCATTCTTAAGAGTAATATCAATGTCTTCATTAAATAATAGAAATTCTAAGAGTTTATTGTCGTGAGAATGAGTTGAAGCCAAATGTAAAGCAGTATTTCCTCCATTAGAGACCGCATTAATATCTGCGCCACAATTGAGAAGTAATTGAATAATCATAATATGACCCCATTTTGCCGCGCAATGTATTGGTTCCCAACCATCGCAAGTTCGTGACCTCACATCAGCACCACTTCTGATCAGAAGTTCAACAATTTCATAGTTATTATTATAGACAGCTCTGTGTAATGGAGTGTAAAGATCACTATCTCTTATATTTACACAATTCTTGTCTAATTTCAAACACTTCTTAACCATTAAAATGTTTCCCTTTTCTGCAAAATTCAATATTTCTTTAGTATTAATTTCTATTTCATTATTCGCTTTCTTTTCTTCAATTTTATTATAATTTAATTCTTTATTATTATTGTCACTCATATTGTCATTGATTTTAGTTTTTCTAAAACTTATTTCAATTTGTTATTGAAGTTGTTTTTAAAAAAAATGTAAATAAAATCATATGATTATTGTTTATATAAATACAAGACATGCGCATAAAATTCAAACTTTTTGACTTTGAGTTTAAACTTTTTTATATTATTTCATATTTAAATCAAATAATTAAATACTTTTGATTAATAATTTATTCTTTATGTCCAAAATATATTATTAGTGTTTATTAGTTTTCAATCAATAATAAAAAATAATGATAAAAAGTTTGTTTATACTAAGGCTTTAAGTTTAGTGACAAGTAATAGAAGAAATGGTCATATATTTTGACCTCAAAAATAGCAATAATTATTTGACAAAGTGTTGTCCACTTTCGCCAAACAATCCTTACCCACAAATAAATGAATTCCTTGTTTTTCAAGAATGTGTTCATTGAGTAAACTTTAGTTTTTGATTGTATTAAAGCGATAACTAATCAAACAAAATAATTAATTTTGACTCTCCTTTAGATGATTAACAAAAAGTCAAATCAATTATTTGTTAAATACTTAGTTTTTATTAAAGCCATTCCTATACTTTTCAAACTAATTATCAATTGATTGATTTTAAGATTAATTATTGTCTAAAACAGACATTTAAATAAAATATATATTGATATTTGCATTAATTTTGATCAACTTTTGTAGACTAGTTATCAAGCAATTTATGTATAAATTAAATGAACAAAATATCAATAATTCGCTAAAAATAATGTAATAATTATAATAATAAGTGGTATTAAAGTGAAAGATTTGTTTGTAAATAAAAGAAAATGATGTTGTGATTAAAATAGAATGTTTTGGTATATAATGCATAGAAATGATAGTCGATGAACAGGCAATAGAAGAGCACATTTGAATGAAGTATTTAAACCTATTTCCTAGCAGTTAAAGGATTATTATAGTGCCAGTTCTCGCCCAATGAATGGAAGACCTGTAATGCAATCAAATTAATATAATGTCTAAACTGTTCAATAATATATCAAATATTACCCTATTTTCCCATTTGGATCCGCTGTCGTGTCTCTCTTTGACGAGTTCGCGTTGCTTTTGCTCGACTGCGTATTTTGCAGAAGTGGCTGAACTAACGTCTTGTCGTTTAAGAGCAGCGGTTACTTCTTTCCAAAGATTACGAGATTCAAACACTTCTTGTTGACTGATTGGCTTCACTTGTTTTTTAATTATTGGTATACTTTTGGTGTCTATAAATAATTCGGTTTTTCCCGAATGAGTCCATTTCGCTTGCATTAAACCATTCCATTCGCCCGAAACAGTTAGTATAGACTTTTTTGTTGGCGGAGGACTAAAAACCTCAGCATTTATTCGATGTTTTTTCCCGCCATAAAAAGGCTGAAACAAAAATTATTATTAATATATAAGAGTATAGTTTTGAATGAAATGAAAAATACTTTAGTTTGAAAATCAATGTTTGCTGAGAAGCCTGTCTGTTGACATGTTATAGACACAGGTCCTCCCAATTCAACCCACGGAACAGTCAATATTGATCTTCCGTAAGCACTCGGGAAAGTACAGACATATTCTTCTCCTCTTTCTAACAAATATATGGATCCATTGCCGACATTATTCACACCAATGCTTAAACCAAGAAATTTACTTTTAGTCCAAATGTGAGCTTTAGATTAAATGATAAAATCAATCAACTTTTTCATAAATATTATTTAATTATAGTGTTGAATGAAATGAATACCCGAACACATAATACGTTTGCTGACATGTTCCGCATAAAAGCAAGAAATAGGCGGATGATGTGATACCTGTTCTGCTATAAAAGTTAAATTATTATCTGAAGCCCAAGGAATGGGACCATTTGTCACATTTTGCTCCTAAAATAAATCCATAAATTATAACTTTATTGAATAATATATATATTTTAATTGACTTAACAGTGTTTTGAGTAATTCCGGGCACATTCCAAAAACATTTGAATACTTCTCCGAGAACTGGATTATAAGGTTTCTTAGCGATAGAGCTTTTGCGTCCGGCATGAAATGCAGACAAATACCACTTCAAAACTTGAATCATACGCTCTTCAGGTGTTTGACAATCAGTTATACTAAAAGGCAACAAAACTCTGACTCAATTCTAATAAACTAAATGTTAAATAAGTTAAATGAGTGTCAAATACCTTACAAAGAGGTCCGGATGTGCGAAGAAATCCGCGTACATTTCCAATAATGAACGTCTTTCTAATATAAAAGTCGGTAAAACAACTTTCGTTAAATCCATCCCTATTTTGACTTGAGATATGAGATGAGAGATAACACTTCCGTGATTTTCAATGCTGCCCAACTCGTCCTCTTCGCTTTCATACATTAAATCGTAATCTATTGAGTTATTTAGAGCTGAATTATTTTCTAAATTCATGTCGACTAAACCCTCAGAGACCTCAATTACTTGTTTACTAGAAGGGTTTGCGTTGACAGATGTTTCTTCGGGTGCGTCATAATAGAATTCGTCGTCATCACTACTACTATAAGACACTTCTGGCACGGAATGTATATTTAGAACTGAATCATTCACAGGATTTCGAACTACTGAATAATTATGATCTATTTGGGGACGGGATGAGTTCGACAATAAAATATTGCTATTTATGTTCGATTGGTTCACATTTGATTCAAAATTGAGCGACTCTTCATTCAAAGATGAGTTCGTTGCTAAATCATCACTATTTGCACTGTTATTGAAGACCCCATTGACAGGATATGTTGTATTCTATCAATAATATTATATATATTATTATAACTTGTATTAAAGATAAAGATTCGTCTGATTACAAACCTTTGCGATTTGTAATAAAACTATAGTGTGTTTCACGCCATCCAATAGTGTCAATGTTTTTGCTTTAATCGATACTATTTTCTCTTTTTCTATATCATTGGATGCATTTTCAATTTTAATGTCTAAATGTTTAACTTGATTAATAAGTAATTGTAAATAAACGTCAGTCTCTGTGAGCTTTTTTTCAAAGTCAGAAAGTGTTGGCACTTGTGTTTGATCACTCTTTTTAGCACGTCTTCGATGAGTGTGTCGTAAAATAGTGTCTTCTAAAGCTGTGACCCAACGAGTTCTCTCTTCTGCGTCATGTGCTTAAGGCATAAATTCGATTATAATTTATATACTTTATTAATTCGATTCTTATTTTCAACAAATATTCAATAAATGTCAGAGATATGAAAAAAGGCCACAATTATAATCAGTAGACTATTGAGATATAGCATAAACTTTTCAATTGATTAGTGTTTCGGAGAAATATGGAAACAAAGTATAGCATAAGTATATGTTATATAAAGCTATTATATTATAGATCCGCTATTTTTTCTATATAATCATAAACCGAATGCGCATTACATAGACTTATATGTATTTAAACAAATTTTACAACTATTATAGAGTGAGAGAATGCGTACTTCAATACTTCTATCGACAAATTAAATGCACATCAAATTCTATTAAATATTTGCGACACTTCAAAAAACTTGAATCCAATAAGTTTTACACAATCAAAATATATAAAAATCTAATCTTTTTATGCAATGAAACAATGCATCGATTGTTAGCAAATACTTATTATTAATATAAAACTCATTCACTCTTGAAATTGATTCGTAATTGAAAAGTAAAATAATATCGAATAAAATGGTTTATTGAATACCTTGAAAATGAAACATTTTTCCGTCAACTGTTATTGTGAAAGTACTGTCGTCTTCATCATCAATACCAATAACGGCTCCCTTTTTTGATTATAAATAATAACTCACAATAAATTAATTATCAATAAAAAAACATAATTAATCTAAAGATAGAAAACACTTAATAGTGATAATGAGATAATGATTGAGACCTTGAGTCGAACACAACCTCTTCGGTCCCCTTTAATCATCTTTTCTTTGGACTAGAATTGAATATAAAATATATATTTAAATAAAGTTTGATTGGTTTGATTGATGAATAAGTAGTAATAACCGTATAATAGCTAAGAAGTCCCGCGTTATCATCTAAAACAAACCATCTGTATTGCCATCCCTTCATAACATTAGTCCATTTACAAAGTGGTCCTTCCATTATAATTAACATTCAACTCAATTATAAGCTAATCAATTGATTAACTTTCAAATAACTTGTTTAATATATATTATTAAATATCAATATTTATTATATAAACAATATTATCGATAACGCCATCAATACTATTATATATTTTAATTCTAGTAGTATTTCATTATATTATATTTTTAATAATAAATTGAAAATATTATCAAAAAATTAGTGTAAAGTAATGCCAGTTTGTGTTCAAACAAAATACTAGACAAACAGTTAATCGATTTATAAATTGATAAATAACTCATTTATTTTATTACAACTTTAGTACAGGTATAATAAGCGTTATATTTATAATAAGTTAGTTTTAATATTGAAAGTATAGATAGCATAACATGTATTACGGTATAAATGCAATAACTGGTTATACGGTGTTTACACGATTGCTTAAGCAAG
>JAQFXV010000822.1:0-17580 GCA_034694065.1 Camisia spinifer
CTTAAAGCTTCGCATAACGTATAGAACGTATAACATTTAGTGTTTGTTGAAAACAATTTTACCATTTTGTTTAGTAAATTAATGATTCGGTTGGAAACTTCAACTTATTCTGAACCAATAAATAAAAAATAAAATAAAATATTTGCACCAAAATTTAGGTTAAGTATATTATATGAAGTGAATTATATTTTTTATGTTTTATATTTTGAAAGACATATGAGAAAAAGACAGATTCTTCTACTCATATATCTTTCAGAAAATTAATACCATTGAATTTTTATCTACGATAAAAACATATTTTAATGCTTGAACTTCATTAAAATGCGAATGTTTTCTCAATAAATTTTTAGGATTGATCAATAGTAAGGATTATTAAGGTTAATTCCAATTTATAACTAATAAGTTATTCTGAGCCAAACTGATTTCAGAAATAATATTATGATGAATCAAACTTACAAGCATTGAGTTTTCGATTGAAATTAATATTTTCTAATAGTTTATAACTATTAAGGATTAGTAGCTGTCAAATATAGTTTAATGGAATGTTTATGAATTATTGAACAAATTTAAGATCTTTAATACATATTTAATTTCAATTTTTTGAATTTCTTAAACGAATAATAATGTAAATATAAGATTGAGTGTCTGATACGAGAAACATAATAATCTTAGATCTAGTTTCTCAATACTACACTTTCAGTTCAAAGATTCAAGTTTTGCAATTGGAGAGTAATAATTGAATGCTTAAATTAGACAAATATTCAGAATACCATTAAAACTTCAAGTTTCAAATTAAGATCAATTTTCGTTGAAGTCAATCGAAACGAAATTTCTTCATCTATAGCGAGAATTATTTATTTGAATAAGTCTGTAATAAAGGTAATATAATCTATTTAAAAAATGCTTTTATAATGTGATGATATTAATGGGAATTTAAACTAATTGAGCTAACATTCCCTCAATTGCTCCCATTGATACTTTTCTCCTAATTTAAAAATAATATTATTGAAACTCAAAATATTTTCGATTCATATTTATATAAACCAATCAAATTCTTTCTATTTAGAATTATAAAATTTGCGTTTCAGAGATTCTCAATCTTGATATAAATCTTAGATATGAAAACTTTTATGTCACAGTAGTATTAATGCTTAATCACTTTCGATTTCAAGTATGCCATAGTTTTTAAAATAAATTCAGAGAAATATATGTAATCAGAATTACAACCTTCAGTATTTGCTTCATCGAAATCCTTTTTATTATTTATTGTCCTTCAGAGTTTTCCTTATCTTCCATAAGTATCTATTATTCGCTTATTCTTGGAAATTAAAATGAAATTTAAGTTTAATGACAAAACAAATCTATAATGCATTTTGAGCTAAATTTTCGATACAAAGCTATAAATTTTCATTTTAAGACTGAGTAATTAGTTTTAGTTGTTATAAATCAAATGAAGGCTTTTTAGAAGTAGAATTTCTTTATGATTTAGATAAAATTTATTTCTTAATTTCATCGTATTGTTTAACAATCAAGTATTCTTACCATAGATAAGTGAGGGAATCCTCCCTTTAAAATCTTTCCAACGATTTTTGAGTGAATTGATTTTGAACAAATTTTAATGAAAAATAAAATTCTATGAAAAAATTAAGATTTTTTCGAAGGCTTTCGAATAAAATTTTGACTACTTTAAAAATCAATTTAATAATTATATTATAGAAAAAGAATAACCGATTGAATTTTTAAAGTAGAATTGTAAGGAAAATTTTCAACTATAAATATATACAATGGTATGGATTGAATGAAGTGTTGGATTTTGAATTTTTTTGTCAGAAGGAAGAATTTTTTAAGAAAAAATCATAAAAATAATGTTTAGATGAGCCCCAAGTTTTTCATACATCAATCCCTGCTTTAATGTGTGGAGACTTTTATTTGAAGCGTAAAAACAGAAGAAAGCAGAATATTTCAGAGAAAGGGCCAAACCTGGTTTTGGCCATAAGTCAATTTCTTGACAAAATGCTGACTCACTCACAACTTTATTGTCTATTTAATGGGAAAAAATCTCAATAAATCGTATAAAATTTTAGTAACAATTTTAAGCATTTTGTGGAGTGATTTTGGTGTAATTCAGTTGATTTAATGAACAGTTGTATTCCTAAAATCACCCTCATTGATAAATTATAAAAAAAATCCAGTAGTGCTTAACTAGTGTTGAATTTAACTTCAATTTACAAGTTACCAAAAAATATTAATTTTTCAATTAAATCAGGCCCAAAATTTGAGTGCATTACTAATTTAAATATGTATTAATTAATCTTAACTAAATTGTTAATAAATATGATAGAAATTTGCAAATATGAAATTATGCATTTTGAATGAGTAATTTAATTTTTAACTTCTTATTACTAGAAACCGAACTTTAGGAAATCTTTTCTTTTCTCATGTTTTTTTAAATTCACAGTTGCAATGAGTTAACTAAATCCAGATATGGGCAAGGTTCGAGTCTCTGGAGGAGGGTTCCGTATTTCCCAAAATTCAAAGGGGTTCCAAAACTCATCGGATTTAAAAGACAATACTTTCAAAATTTCGGGCCAGAATTTTTTTTCAAATTTTTTTCGATAATTGTTATAAATTTGCCTAAAATCACTTGAAAATACAGAGAAAATAGAAACATTAGGAAATTTTCAGCTGCAAAAGTTATCAAATTTTCAAATATCTTTTTACTCGATTTTTATGATTTTCATGAAAAAGCTAAGCAATAGTTTTTAGAAATTATAAAAATAATAAAAAAGAACTTTGAAAATTTCAATAAAAAAGAGGAGGGTGACGACCAAGCGCTCCATTGTGAATTTCCAAAATCTTAAGGGGGGAATGTACACCCATAGCAAACCAACACCTTGCGCATGACTGACTAAATCAGCGATTCTCAGCCTTTTTATTGTCGGATACCGTTGAAACCCTCAACAAATCGCTGCTCAACACTAACTCATAAGTTTCGAGTAAATAAAATTAGGCTAAATCAATGCCTGGCTAAACAATATATCGAATCTTTACGAAAATTCAATTATTTATCTAGAATTAATCATTTAAAATTTGAAGGGATATTATTCTAAATATTTTTGTTCTTCCGATTTGTATTTTATATTAATTATGAAATATTTGTCAAACAAACTAACCTCTATTTATTGTAATGATTTAAGTAAGTTTAAGTTGTTATATTGTTTGGCTTCAGGCATTTAATTAAATTAGCAGAGAGTCTGATAAATCTTTATATACTTACTTAAGATAAATTACTCTAAATAAGCGAATAATTTTAAAAATTAACATTTAAGTGGAAGCTTTTTTTATTTTTCAGAAAGCAGTTTTGGTTTAGGGCTTTGTTTTACTTTATTTTTAGTTGCTTTAAACTACTCATTGAATTTGATTGTTCATGTGGTCTAGAGATTAATTCTTTATGTATATAATTGACTCCTATAAGAGGACTTCTCTTCACAACTCAGATAATGTGAATCTGTATTGCACTGATGTTGGAAAAGCATATCTAATTGAAAATGATTGGAAAGAGCATGAGGTATAATAATTGAGAGAATGAATGCTTCAAATTCAACCTTATTCTGTTCTTTGAAGAAAGTGAATGCAAATGTTTTATTATGATGATTGATATCAGTTAACGCAAATTTGATTTTCTCATCACTTTAACAATTTGTAAACTGTTTAACACTATAGGTCATAATGTGTGCACATATACACACCTAAGTGTTGATAAACAATCCATTTTGAGGTTAGCATACTTTGCAAACAGATCTATCTTTAAAGCCTAGTTATTATATTTTATCATATAATAAGATGATTCACTTCATTCACTTCAATTGTAAACTTAGATGAGTTACAATTGAATAGTAAAAGTAGAGGGTGTTGTCATTAATACGAGAGCTTCAATCTTTTTCCTTCATATTCTGCTGTTTCTCTTTTTCATCCTACGACTGACCTCTTGTCGTAACAATTTTTATCGGCGTAAAAAACACTTATGCTATCATTATATTAGGTTAATTTGTTGCGATACCCGTTACAAACTGGGAGACGTGACAAAAATGTTTCAAACTTTTAGCCAGAGTTTTGCCAACTTTTAAGGAGAAGTTCACAAAAAACAAAATTTTCAAATTGCTGTGAATTTATAGCTGAAATGAATGAAAGCAGACAAAAAGAAAAGATTTTTTTGAATGATGTGGGAAATGAGCATTTATTAGTATGTAGGCCTTTAAAGACAATCATAATAATAAAGTGATGCATCGCTTTTGTTTTAAGCACAAAAGCGCGAAATGGCATTTTGGGTCAATTTTAATGCCAATTTTATTGCACAATAAGTTTAATAAATTTCTATATTATTTCATAATTTTTTTATTGCACTTTATATCTACCTCTTTTCCATTTCCGGATGTTAACAAGAGTCGATAAATGCTAATTAATAATGCTTATAATGCTTGTAATATTTCGTATTGTTAGTGGTGTGTTAATAACAAACAAGCAAAACAGGGGAAATGAATGGGACGACAGCACAGAAATTGTTTTATTCATAATTCACTCTATGGTTTTTAAAGTACTCAATACTATCCTAAAGTTTCCGCTGAGGTTTTTTCGGATTCACGCATCATTTCATCACATATTACATTGTTTTCTTATTTATGAAACTGTGAGAACGCAATATCGATGTTTTGAGTGCTTGGTTTTGATACTATTGATAATGAATGTTATGTGACGGCAAAACATCAATGCGATGCAAATTGACAATAGAAAGAACCATTTAATAGACCAATTTGCAGATTAGTTTGATTATATGGGACCGATTCAGAGTAACTCATATCATACCATATCTATTGCTTTTGAGGATGTGTTAGTCTTGGCCTACCTTTTAATTTTCAAAGTTATTTTCATTCAAACGCCGACTGTGAGAAAGAAATTTAGCACTTAATATGTCTGTGACTAAACATAGAGTATTACGAAAAATACTCCATTCAACTAAATTGTAATTATTTACGCATTTCAGTTCGATTCATGTAGATTAAAAGTTACCAAATTATATTTTCAAAGCATTGATTTTAGATAAAGAATTTTTATCTTCATCTTTGTATTACAGTTTAAGAATAATTTGTCGAACAATAACTTTTCCTTCAGATCTGAATTTCAAAATGATTACTTAAACAATTAAATTAGATTTAAAACTTAGTGAAAAACTTCTTTGAGATGACGATAGATTTTACATTGAATACATAATTTATTAAATTTGATTCGAATGTAAATTTTATTTTCTAAAATCTTTAGTTAAAGAAAAAATTTCTTCTAAAGGGTTTAATTTCATTTCTAAATGTTATGAAACATTCTCTAAATGGTTGAAATCCTAAACTTCAAGCCAATTAACTTTTCGTGCATTTAATTTATTTGATTAAAGACGTTATAATTCAAAATACTATTTCTTTAAATCCGAATTTACTGTATATTACAATTTTTTTAAGATATCCTGAGAGTAATTATTTCTTAACAAAATCATAGGTTTATATTTCGAAAAAGCATTAAAAATTTGTAATAATTCAATGCATTTGATAATTATCTAATACTTTGATTAACAGAATGACATTTGGATTTTATCTTAAACATTAACTCTTTTTGTCCTTGTTTTTGTTGAGTAGTTTATGTGTAGAGTAAACTTTTTAATGCCTTCATATAATGATAAATTTGGTTGTAGAGAAACTCATAAAATGAATTAATCATATTATCAGATAAGAGGATAATTATTGAGTTTGAGAAGCATCTCATTTAAAAGTCAGGTCTAAACTCGTCACCTTTCATTAAAATTTGACAATCATTGGCTTCTAATCTATAATTTGGGCGCATTTAGGACTTACGCTAACATAAATACACAAATTAAAACCAAGTCATATCATCACTTTGACACCGGCACTGATTAAAAACTTTCTAATTTTAGTTTCATATCTATTCAAAATCTATCATATTATATGAAAAGCAAAAGCAATTTCACTAATTAATTAAATTTCATGCGGTACTAGAAATTAAAATGTTATCACAATTTTGCACTTCATAAACAAAATTGAAATTGAGTTCAACACTTAATTTGAAAACTAATGAGTCATTCATAATAGTTTTAAAATTATAAAATTTTAGAAAAGCTTATTATGAGAATAACTCAGTATTAATGAATAATAAATCATTTGTTAGAAAGTTGACTATGTTTTGACCGCAATTAATTGAGTCATCGAAAAATATGACTTAAAAATGAACTAAAATCAACACTGAATGCAAATGAATGGAAATAAATAGGAAAAATTGAGAAAAAAGTAATTTTGATAGATTGTAAATTCATGCAAGAGGAACATTAATTTCACGGTCGGAGATGTGCCAGTTGTCTATACTTGATATACCTTTCCGTAGAGACAGTTTATGACTCGTATGTTTATGAAATGCTAATGCATGTGTCGCTAATGGCAGTACTGTATTGTATCGGAATGTATAAGTAGTATTAGATGGTTATAGAGAGAATTGGCTGTTATTTGCAAATCTCAATGAATGTGCGGACACCCGTGACGTCACACACTGGCGATACAGAAATGTTATGAGACATCCGGCATAAAGCCATCGTCATTATTTCCTGGCTATTCAATAGTGCACCTGCACTGCATCGCATCAATCGTACCGCATATCCTCAAATCGCATCTAAGAGTCAGAAGAGACTCAGAGGCTAAGAGAATACAACCAAAATTATCATTCAATTTTACCAAAACATACAGAGCAAAAGTTTGTCTCTCTATTCAAATAATAATTAGTAGTGTTTGTTTGGTTGTGAGGCCAGAGATCCAGAAGATGACACTTCACGTTGGAAATAAGTGAGTATTTTAGAGAAAGAGACAGACAGAAAAGCTTGAAATTTAGAGGAAACTTATAATGCGTGGGAAATGCAATGAATGTTAAGCATAGGTAACACCATCCACACCATCCACTGTCGGGCCCACACTTTTTAGTATAATTATTTCACCAAATGATACAATTCATGAAACAATCTTCGCCCTGATATTAGACAAGAGTGAAGTAAACTTGAAGACTGCCTCTTGAAAGTGTTGTTAACCAATGTTGATATGAGATATGGATAACGCGTATAAAGATTTTCAGTTATTGGTAAAAATATGAATAAAACTAAAAATTGAATATTAAATCCATAACTTACTCGCTATGCCAGTAGTCGATCATTTAAAGAGCTTGACTGTGAGTTTCCTCTCTCTGTCTCTCTTATATAATTTGGTGTTGAAGTATCGAAGAGTGCAATACTGGATCTGAATGAGAACAATGCATCTGAAAGGCCGACCTGATGCGGCTCAACCCCCGTTCTATTGAGGTATTTGCCATTGGTTCGAAGCCGGTCGCTCTCAAGTAAATGCAGTAAACGGTTTGCTTTGGACTCATAGTGTATCACTCTTACGGCCGGTCTCTGTGTGAACGACCGAAACGTTTCGCAGGTGTAGTCGTGCGACTCGTTTTGCTCTCAAACTCAATCTCGATCTCTTCATTGCGAGAATCAATGTTCAACTTTTATAAATTCATGCTTAGGTATTGCCCATTATATTGTCTTTAGTGATGCGCAGTCCACAAATCTTTATGTCATATTCACATTGACGTAGTTTTACTCTTCTCTCACACAAGAGAATATTGTGAAATCAGCGCCAACTTGTTTTCAAATATATATTTGCCATAAACTGACAGTCAGTGCATCCAAACTATTCTTCATCGTATTGCATGATTCGCCGGTGGCTTATATTGAGATAAGCCTGGGCTCAGATACCGCTTCATTTCTTATAGTTTAAATCATTTTTTAATTGGTATAAAATATCTGTCTGTCATTAATGCTTATAAGCATTTATTAGATGTGATACTCTTAAGAACTACTGTTTGATATTCGTTTCAATGTCTACGGGGTGTTCAGTGATTCTCTCGCCAATATCTATTGCTGAACCACTATCTGCCGCATTACCATCTTCTGGACTTCGTTTTTCAGCTATGAGTAACGAAATGACTGATTTTCAAGACGTAAGTTTGTAAATGCAAGAAAAATGAATATTTTGTCAAAGACTTAATATTTTGTTAAGACTCACCTGTCTTTTAACTCTAAACTATAAAACCAATACTTCATTTTTAGCTGCCTATCAAATCAGCGTTTGGGGCGTTATTCAGTTAAAACGCTAACTTATCCTTGTCTTGTCTTTTAAACAAAAATTTTCTGCACGAGTTATAGTTTATTTTAAAGTGTTTCATAAGTCAAAGTGTTTGAGACATTCGTTTAAAACAGTATTAAGTGTTGAATCTATTTCTTATGGTCTGAACGCAAGAATTTACTTAATTTTATTTTAATCCATAGATGTGGCAGGACATTGAAAGTGTACTTCTTGGTGATATTGGAACTCCCAGTGCATCATTACCACCATCAGAAGCTAAAATATCAGTAATAGACGAATCAAATCGACCAATTTATACCACTATGAATTCAGTCACTAATAATCACACGAATAGCAATAGTGTCACTAATTATAAAGATATGGATCATCATCAGCATCAACAACAAACTCAACAAATAGTCGAATCTACAGCCAAAGCATACTATACTTCTGAGAGCGTGTCAGTCAAAGCCAATATAATACCAAATTCAGCCACAATTGTGACACATTTGAACAATTCATTATCAGAAACGCAAAACTCAAACGATTCGATGGCAATATCCTATAGTGCGACACAACAAACAAATAATCAGAACTCTAATTATCGGTATCATATAAATCATCACGAGATCAAGAGTGAGCCCGTTTGTAATTACTTCAATCAAACGTCGCCAACAATATCATGTTCTAATAGTACTCCTTATTATATAAACCAAATTGAAATGAATCATCAGACCAATTGGTCTCCATATTCAAGTCACACAACCCTAACCAGTGGTCACTGTGTGTCCCCGCCATCCACTCCAGACCTACAAAGATATAATTTACAACAGTGTGCCTCAAATCCGATTTATGGTCCGAATCAGACCATCAGATCGCGGGGTTATTCAATGGCCTCTCATTCACACAATAGCTATAATATGGGTTATTCGAGTCCAAGTGCTGGACTCCATCACACAACACAACGGACTATTGTGACCCCTCCAGCATCACCTCATTTGTCAGAGATATTATCGAATCAAAGTAGGCCTCAAATGGCATCAGTGGCTAATGCGGCCAATTTACACAATCATCTCAACAATATTACTATAAATTGCAATTCAATCAATGCATCCACAATTCACACAACTGGACCACAACTACAAATGGATGCGATATCGATCGCTAATCAAGCCATAGCAGCTCCGGGAACAGCACCCATACCCCCAACCAAACCAAGAAGAGGACGTCGATCAAGAGGTCCAAAGAAAGTTACTCTTCACACCTGTTCATATCCCGGTTGTACTAAAACATACTCAAAAAGTTCTCACTTGAAGGCTCACTTACGGACACATACAGGTGAGAAACCTTATCAGTGCAATTGGAAGGGCTGTGGCTGGAAGTTTGCCCGATCTGATGAACTTACCCGACATTTTCGTAAACATACTGGTGATCGACCCTTTCAGTGTCGACTTTGTGAAAGAGCATTCTCACGATCAGATCATTTATCACTACATATGAAACGACACGCAGAAATTGTTTAATTATTTGCGATCACATTCGGCATACAATTTGTTTCAATAAGTGAGTGCCTCTGTCATGAAATTTATGAAAACCCCTTTTTTGTGTTGATGCGAACGAAATTGCCCGTAAAACGTCTGAAACACGTGAATGTGTGCTAAAACAACTTTAGAATTGAATACAGCGTGTCTTTTCTCGCAAACAAAATATCCATTAAACAAAAATGCCAGTTCTGTACTGCCTAGTCTTCCAGTGATGGCCATGACTCAGCATGAATGGTGAGTTACGAGAGACGTTACCGTATATTTGAGAGTTCACTTATGTGTTACAAAAAAGATGTGCTTTTCAAATGGAAGGGCAGCTGCTATTCAGATAATACAATAAGTTATATATGCAATAACATTCATATGAAGGAGACAGAGACAAAGGTAGCTCTACTATCATATACAAGAAGGCATCAAATGCCATTTCAATCCAAACACTGATACAACAATACTGTAAAACACACTAATGTTAAGGTAAAAACCATTTTAGACTCTAAAACACAATCCTTGGAAAAAAATTTGTTCCGCATTTGCAAAACTTAATGAGAAAGTTTCCCTTTGAAAGACAGATAGTGTTTCAGTTTTACTAAACTGTAGGCAATTTTTTTATTATTATTAATCAATAGGCATTCACCATAACTATTATTAATGCTATTCATCCGAGCATTGAAAAGCAAATGCTTTGCTGTTTGTGTGACTCATGATTTTTATTCAATTATAAATGACTAAATCATTAATTACAGATTCTCTCCAAATAAAATGATTTCAATTAAGAAAAATACAGTATATTAGAAAACAATCAAGAATGGCATATAAAATGATCAAAAAGTTTGCCAACTCATTAATTACAGAAATAAGATTTTTTTTACTTCGATATAAAAACTCAATGTAAAAAATTGAATCAAACAAATTATTGTATGAAATGAGAAACTTGAAAGACATACTTAATTATACTAATTACTAATCAATACAGTGCCACAACAAAATCAATATTCATTAAGCTTAACAATGAATAACAGATCATCTCAATTAATTGACTAACCTATTAATTTATGGAAAAATATAATGCTGTTGTACTTTAATTGTATTATATCATACATGTGTATGACTTTTCATGTAAATTCATTTTATCTAATTTTAATGTTAACGATTATAAACTCAATAATAATAAGTTTCAAACTTGAAATGATTTTTTCATTGATTTATTTACTTTTACCAATAGAAGTAATATCACTACAAAACAATATTACCGGCAAAACAACAAACTAGAAATTTCTATCATATTAAACACGAATAATAATAGGTGTAGAAAAAGGTTTACATCGCTTTAAATAAATATATAATAGAATTTTTGATCGATAATATTTTTATTATGTTGACCAACAACTTAATAATATGAAGTGTTCAAAATCACATCCATAACGAGGCATACAAGTTGAGAAATATTTAATTTGTTCGATTGAGTTATTATAAGTGTAGGTGTTATACCATTCAAAATATAAATTAGATCTCGTACTACAGGTATAAATGATATAATTTATGTGATGTCTCTTACGAAATACCAGATAAGATTATTTTTCGTTTTAATAAGAGATCGGTCTTCAGGAAAAATATCTTTAAAGTGTTTTATTTATTACAAAATGAATTCATTAGACATTAAAAAATTGATCAAAGAATCATTAGTGAAGGACTGCGTGATCTTACAAATAGTTCAGTTGTCTAAAACTGAAACCACTTATAAGGTTGAATAGATATATAAACAGAACGAATTTTTGAGAAAGAGCTATGCAAATAGACCAATGATAGTGAATGGTAAAGTTCTTAAGCCTGGCTGGTGTTCACAAATAATAAATGACTCAGCTTGAAATCAAGACATTGATTGATTTGCATGATGTGCTAATGTCTAATTGGTGATCATTTTAATGTTTTGCATAAGACTTGGGTCTCATACAATCATACAATCAAAGATTCTGGTAATTCGATCCATTTGAATGCCAACATTTAATGTTTGACGTACAGGTACAATAAGAAGCCATAATAAAAGAGAAGATAATATGATATGTTAGAGAATAAGATGATTTAAGAAATATATTTGAAAATGCGTGGTTTGTTCAGTTTGTGCTGCCTTTTTTGATAAGTTTCATACTCGGCATGTGTCCCAAATCAGTTGCGCGATATATAATACAATATGTGGTACCAGCAAATAGAGTGAAGTTCTGGCTTTTTTACCTGTCTTTCTATTGCTTCCCCAGAGAACTAATTAAGAAGAAAAACTCAATTACTCGATCAATAGATATCTAACTTATTCACTAATTAAGAAAATTTCTGAATGACAGTTATGAACGAACTAAAAGTTAAAATTTTTTATAACTTCAAAAAAAACATTGATTGTTAATAAGGAAATAGAGAATCTACAAAATAGGAAATAATGATTTTTATATATTGCAAAATGATTTAATGGTAACACGTGTTTGCCTGTGTCCGTACAAATCTTATATCTGTAACACAGCGGGTGATACTCAAAAACTTAAAGGAGAAGTTCAGTCGATGGTAGCACTGGGGGGTCAGTAGACTCAGACACACCATTTTATTTGAGAATGGAAGCAAATTTCCAAAACTTATAAATTGCTTCTTTTTTATGCATCACATTTCAGAACAACAAAAGTTAGTTATTTTCAAGTATACGTGTAGTCAATGATAGTAAGTATATAACAGTAGGAAAAAGATAATAATATTTAACTTATGTTATATCACTCATAATAAATTCATGGATTAGAAGTACTGTGTATTTGGCTTTTGGATATTGTATGAAAAACAGTGAAAAAATTAGCGTCGATTTTACAAAAAATTATCATTAAGGCAGGTGAAAATTCATAATTTTTTTCTATCATTTATATTTTGAACACTTTAGTAAGTTATATCAAAATGAGAAAATTTTAATTTGTTGTAAAGAAATAATAAAAAACTTCAGTTCAATCCTATATTTCTCTTCTTATTATATATTTGAAAATTTTCTACTAACGTAAATAGAATTCGATTTTTCTTCAGCTCTGATAACATTTTTTGATTTGAATATCAAATATTAACCGAGAATTTAGTTTTAAAATTACAGGTATTTTTCGAAGTCATTATTTAAAAGTGAATTGAAATACATATACATAGAGTCAATACTCTGTACTCAGAAGAACATTGTTTGTCACTTGAAAAGTAATGATTAGATAATAAATACATAATTATAAATGTTAGATAAACAGTAAAGCAAGGTTTTTCAGATTTGTTTATTTCTTCTCTTCAGTCAAAGCAATTTATCATAATATAAAATACAAATTGAGCAATGAATTGATGTTAAGCAAAGACTAACATAGTTTTCTATTATATTTGATTGAATTTGAAACTTGAACTTAAAAATAAAGACTTTGGGAAAGCAAGACTATAGCTCTATGAATCATATTTTAAATGAGTTATTCGTCTTAATTGATGCATAAAATTATTTGAAGGACAAAAAACTCGGTTTACATAATTATATACAACATTCACATTTTGAGTGTCGTTTTTAATTACTACTTGAGAACGAATACAATGCAATCAAAATGACTGAATTTAGGTATTGTTAGAGAATATTGTTGTCTAACTAGAAGTTAATAAGAGTACTCTGTCTTAAAAGAGTCAAAGTTTCAAGGCTTCCAAATATGCCATTTTTAATTTGCTTATTTAAATCAGTAAATATACATTTTTATGAACATTGATGTGCTATCAAAACATTTTAAACTTGAGTATTAAGTCTTTCAAGTTGTGTAACAAAACTCCCACTTATTAATAAAAACTGAAATTGAATGCAAAGGCTTTATGGAATTGACACAAGAAAAAGATTTAATCAAATAATATAAATAAATAAAAAAATAATTATAAAATTTTGGATAGTATTAAGGTGAGAAAGAATTAAAGTTTGCATTTGGATTGTCAGGAAAGTTTTCTATGCATTAATAAGTTTTAAAGAAATAAAAAAGAATAAAAAAGAATAAAAATTTGCATACATTAATGATTTAGTATTATATTTTATGGGCCATGCATTCAATAGTCTCCTAATGAGGCAATATGTATGCTCAACAATTACAGATATACCTATCATCTCAACAAACTTATAATTTAAAATATTCATTTATTTTCATTTCCCCCACAGAATATCAAAAAAACATTTCTCAGAAAAAAGTTCAATCGTTTGAAATATAATTTTCATATTCAATGACATATAGTTCAGGTTTGAAAAGTGAAAAGAGATTTAAAAATGCCAATCAAAGTGATCGTATCATTAATTGAATGAAAGTTTAACTTAAATTATATACAACGAACTTGAATGTTGTGCAGAGCGTAAAAGATCCTATTTATGAATGAGGCAAACAAGTTGAAAATAAATGTGATGAACCCGATATTTTTTCAACAAATCATTGCATATCCCGATTAGCCTATCTTTAACTCGAAAACTAATTCATAAAACTTGTCAAGTTTTGATTTTTCGCAGTAATAAATTTGAACCAATTTATGAAAATAGAATTTTGATTTAGAAACTTGATATCATTAAATAGAAAGTAGAATAACGTTGTTATAAATAATAATTTTGGGTGAAATGGTTTATTATATGATTTGCGAGCATCGATTTGATTCGGCACATGAATAATTTGAGTATCTCAACAATTTGAACTACTTGTTTAGAGTGACCCTCTCTATAAAAAGTATCTGTTAGGGAACAATTACAATTTGGCCATTAAGAGAATTACTAGAATTTAAGAACTCAAACCGCAGTATGTGTTGATAGACGTGTTCAGTCTAGCCTCTAATTTTGGGAACGCGGCCGACATCGCGATCACAAAGTGCTTAAGAATGCACTCTTAACTGTAAGTTTTAGTTCAGTGAACATATTGTATGACTCTATGTATCATATTGTAACTCAATATTCAATATTCAATTATTCTCCCCTCCAATCAAATTATAAACCTATGCATATGGTTGTGTACCACAAATCGTATTTTCACTACAATCAAAAAATCATTAATTAAATCCAGTCTAATATACAGTATAACTATTGGATTAATTTCTAAACGATGCCGACATATGTTCGCTTAAGTGGTTTTTCTACAAAAGCAAATAGTTATTTCAAATGTTTAAATAATAACAAACACATGTAGAGTAATACACAAATACATTGAAAAAATTGATTTTTATTTGAGTTCAGAAAACTATAGTAGAGATTATTTGACATATATATTAATTCAAATATAAATGAATGAAAATAATTTTATTTTGTAATCATAAAATATGGCAATCTTTCAACAGAAAATGATATATCAAGTTATGACTAATGACATGGAAATGGAATTTAAATTCCATTTACAACAAATTTATTGAAAATTATGTTTTAACGTCCTTCGAGGCATAGTTTGATTAAAATGATGATAAATATAAAAGTAGAAGTATTTGTTTTACGAAAATGTTTGCTATTTTTTATCATTAGATAAATATTTTACGAACCCATTCATTATATGACAGATCGTATATTAAGCTATAAGAATGAAATTATAATACAAGATAGAAAAACATGAATGGCTTTCAATAAGATTAAAATTCTTGAATTGTTTTCAAACATATTTTTGTAAACCAATTCATCAATTTTCGAATTTAAAAAATGGAAACTAAAATAAAAAAGTATTATTCAATGACACAATTGGCCGAATGTCGACAGATTTCCCATTGAAAGAATATTGTTATTATTGTTATCTAAAAATGATAAATGATCTGATACTATATTTTCTACAATTGGATTCCCATTGAATACAAGCTTTCATATCCTTTATTATAGACATTTCCCTTTCTTCAGGTGAACTGTTTTGCGTTAATATCGACAGAGCGTTACCACAAAACACACTCGTATTGGTAATGAGACTCATGCGAGAAATTTTAACTATTACTTCTATTATTTGCTTATTGTCACATTCATTTATTGGCATAAGTATATTATTGACTTGATTTGTAATCTTCCGCTAACTTTTCCAATCTTTACTTTTAGAATAACACAAACAGGTCATCGTTTCCGTCCCACAGAATTTACTTTTCAAATTTTTCATATTATGATCAATATTGAGTTATATAAATAGAAGAAAAAATATTTAAGCAAATATAACTATTCATTTAGAAATATTGGTGGAAATTTGGTTATACAATCAATAATAGAGAAATAGTTTGCATAAAATTTCACAATACTTTTGTTGAATACAGTATTTACTAATAGCTGAATCTTAACAACTTTATAATACTTACTTTTAGCACAAAAAACTTCAACAAACAGTACCGGTATATGTGATAGATTTGATTTTTATAGAGTCTGGAAAATCAAATCGTTGGAATAATTTTAATAAAAAATATGTAATTTAGAATTAAAGTGCAATTAAGCTTAATCATTATTATTATAATTCTTGTTGAATTGGATGATAAGATTAGTTCGAAAATGAGTTTTTATTTTAACTAAATAAAAGTTGAGGCAATATTTATAATTGAAATTTCAAATATTACTAAATTCTTTAAAATGAAACTTTAAAATCTCTATTTAAACAATGAAATGTAAATAGTTTTGACTCCAAAAGTTTAACTTTAATTATAACGAATTTAAGTTTTTTTTTCAAATTAAAACAATGAAAGACAAACTTCTTTAATAATAATAAATAAGTTTCACATCTTAACAATTAACATAACTTTAAATATTATAACATTCAATGTAGAGGACTATAAACGTGAATAAATCTATAAAATAAGTTTAGTTCTAACTGGAGTTTAAAAATCAACTTTTATTATTGTCATGAATTTTGAGCATGTTTAATGAGAATTTGAGCTTTCTTAAATTTAATTCTATTACAGAAGACTATAAATAGAGTCATTGAATCATTAATTCAGTTGTTCTCATTTCATATCAAATAGGTTTCAATTTATGGTTTCATTTAATTTCATGGATTATTTTTTCAAATTATCTTTAGCTTCACTTTAATCGTCAAACCAAAAATAGCGATAAAATATGGCATAACTTATTTTTTCAATCCATTTATTTGTATAACTTTATAAGTATGACATAAGTTGTAGTTATAAAGAGAATACAGACAGAGCAGAGCCACTACATTAGAAACCGTTTTGTTGATAACTTATAATTTTCTAAAATACCATTAATGCAAACTCTATATTATAAATGCTAAACTTATAGAAACTTTCATTATTTATTATTCAGAATAATAACTAATTGTGTTGAGCATTAACTTTGAATGATATTACAGTAGAAACTGCCATAAACCCAATGATAAGTAATTCAAGCTTTCAGGTATTGTTTGTGTGCGAAGGCAATGATGGCAATGATGGCAATGAAGGCGATTCGTTAAAGTTTGAATCAAATAATGATTGTTCATTGTCATAATCACGGAAACTGTTGCGATGAACCCAACAACTATGGATTAGATGCTATTTCTAATTGCTTCCTTTATGTCACTTATGATTTACAATCTAACTCATTATTCGCTGTTATTTATCTATTTATTCATATAAAAATATAATTATTTCAAGTTTTGCAAAACATATTTCTATTCTTCATCAGCTATTATTTTCCTTTAAATAAATAATTTAATTATCATGAGTTCGATTTTAAATCAATTTAATACTATTTGGTGGAAGAAAAACTTGTAATGAATTATAAAAATATATTTATTAAGTATTTGAGGACTGGAATGCATTCAGTTTACTAGCTTTATAATTGAAAATAAAAAGGGTTTAAATCATATACTTTTTATCTA
>JAQFXV010000823.1:0-17577 GCA_034694065.1 Camisia spinifer
TCTCAATTTCTTTCCTCTATAATTATTGATCACATATTAATTAATATGATATAAATTAATAAATTCATGATTTAAAATGAAAGATTAGTTATAATTGAAGCAAATTAAAGAATTTGCGCACAGACTGCAAGTTATAAATTTGGAAGTTTGATAAACTTATTGGTTATACCATTGTTTCATATTTGACATGAAAATCTTCACTCATAATCGCGAGTTTGTAATCTTCGAGAGTTAGAGTGTTCAAAATTTCATACATGAGCTCTGAAAGCGTGTATCACTAGATTCAAAAAGCAAATGCTTTGGAAAAAATCATTTTAACTTTGAAATATTGAATCTCAAAATATTGCGTGAAATCAACCATTGAATTAATGATCTTGAAATACATCCCGTCTGAGGGGTATTAAGTGATAAATAAATTAAATTTCCTGTTCTTCATTAGGCCATTAAATATGTCGGGAAAATGAAGCAAAACATTTCATTCTAATGAGTCAAAAGTTAGAAAGGGTTCTCATGTTTCACTGCTAAGCATTTTAAACCTCATCTGATTCGAGACTTTTAATTATTTCAATTCATTTCAATTCGCTTTAAAAAACGGGAGTAAAAACCTTAAAATTATTATTAATGACTTTAAACTTTTAAGATATACAGTGAATAAAAATTTGCTGAATAATGAAACATGATTTAAATCATGATTATTCAAAATAAATCATTAATTAATAAAGCTCTCAGTGAAAAGGTATAAAATTATAAAAAGGTAATCATAAAAAAGTGAGTAAGCATTGGGTGAAACAAAGTGTCAAAAAAGCAGTCTTAAAAGTTAAGCACATTTTTGAAGATGACGTCAAATTGGAGATAATAAAAAAATTGTTATTAGGACGTCAAATAATTGAAAAGGAAAAAGGGTTTATTGAGTTAAGATTGCGTGTTATAAAGCCAGCGGGATATTCGAGACCTGAGACCTGACAATTGTAATTCATGCGAATGTTAGTTATGCAGCAAAAATATTTCAAAAGTAATTCACCATAACTTCGAGTGCGCCTCTCTTACAAAACCTTGTATCTTATGAATGCATCCGAAGGCATCTTAAAGCATCTGAAGGCGTCCAGTAGCGATGGCGCCAAGGGAGGAACCGCTCTTTATAACTTATAGTTTTCACAATCAATATTACCAATTTATATAAAGAATTGTTTTTTACCATCAACTTTAGCTATGAGTAACTCGCAAACTATTTCTTTTATCCATTACTATGCGAAGGTTTCAGTGTTTCTCTATCGGTAAATGCTTTACGATTTCTACTATAGCTCTTTAATACATGTATAGCATCTTTTCCCAACTCAACCCAAACTAGATCCTACCTATGCCTGGACATGGTCTGCATATTTCAGGTTTTTGGTTAGGTGTAAGTTCAACTTTAACCTTAGTACTCAACTTGAACATTATTTTACTTGTTTCACATATCATTTTAATTAATAGACTATTCTTTCTAATAAACTCACATTTTTCATTAAATAGTAAAGAGATATCATTGAATTTTGAAAAATAGCCAAAATATTAAAGATATAGATAAATATTACAGAAAAATAAATCATCGCTTTGAATGATGTGTTTATAAGCATTGTTTTCAATTGAATAAAGAGAAGGCGATTTATCTGTACTGAGTTATGTTGATAATCAATAAAATGGAAAAACTGAATATTAAATACTTAATAGAAATCTATTAATCAAATTAATTAACTCTATTATTAGTATATAAGACATAACAATTCGATTGCCAACTCCTTTAATAGCGGAATTATTATATTTATTATTATTGTATTATAAGCTGTTATTAGGGAAAAATTGACATTTATTGCATACAAAATAATTTAACTGTAAAGCAAGTAATTTATTTCTTCAGATCGTTATTTAGATATACTGAGTATTGAGAGAAAATTTCAAACAGACATTTATTAGCAATAAGTTTCAAATTAATTGCCAAAAAATTCATTACAAATTAGATGCGCATTTTTGAAAATTTATTTATAATGTTGATATGATTCAAGCGATTCTATCTTTGAGACAATAATTATTTTTCACTTTCATTTGTTAAGATTCCCAAAATATATAAAAGAATAAAATCATATTAACTGAGTTAGAAAGAGATCTACTCTTGATTGATCTGATATGAAAAGAGAACAAATAATGCATAAAATATGTTGAGATGAATAGAATAGTTTTGCAAAAATATAATTCATTGTTGGTGGTCAGTAAGGCTTAAAATCGGATCGAATTGAAAGGACACAACTAAGTAAAAGCGCTTTCAGAAGATATTTGACTAAATTTCAGTGGTGTTGTCCTCTTCTATTTGAGCTCAATTCGAGAAAATATTTCAAAAGGGAATGGGCGTATCTCTTTATTGAGGTAGATTTCAAAATCTTTTATGATACATTCCGTCTTTTCTACTCAATTTCTCACCTTTCGTTCTTATAGAAGACCCACCGCTTTAGTGTTCACATTTACTTTTTTCAAATATTCCGGACATACGCATCAGGAATTTTAGTCAGTCTCAGACAGTGAAAAACTATTCTTCGAGCTATTTGTTAAAGGCAAGGCTCTAAGAGAGTGAATATGTGAGAGAGAGGGAGAGAGAGAGAGAGACGCGAGAGAGCTATAGAGAAATGTGAAGCAACAGTACAGTAGTTTGAAATATTGGATAAAAGTTTTGTAGTGTCATTGATGGCATTTGTAGCTTAAGAACCTATCAGATAATATGTGTAGAGAGGTATAACACCTTCAACACATGACAACGAGTTAAACTAGTAGTTAAGGTGAGACATAAGACATAATACATGAATACTAGTATTTGAAACAATAAATTCCAAAAACAAGTTTGTGTGGAAATAAGTTATTCTCGACATTACATAAATAAGTTGAGAGAGTAATGTAGTTTTGCGAATGAATTTGAGACAAATGATAACTGTTTGAAGTCGGCATAAGCGGTATAAAGAAAGAGTATTAAGAAGAGCATTAAGAAGAGCATTGAAGCCATTGAAGACCATTATACGGTCCAGTGAGACATTGACACGCCTATAGGGCTAGTTTATGTGTTTCACACCTGCATATTTTGATGTTGAAAACACTCTTTAGTCAAACTTAGCAATGGTTTCACCCTTTAGTCTCATTTTCACAGTTCATCCATTCATGTATTAGGTTTAGTAAAATGAGAGCATTTGAAACCTCACATTTAATGTTAAGCTTTTTATTGTAAACTCAAATTAAGCAAACCATCCAATTTGGATCTGTTTATACATATTAACCGATAATCGATAAGAGGATAAGTTCACAGATCTTTTCGCACTAACTTATTAGCCTTCGGTTGAGAACTTTATTTCTAACATAAATGAATAGAATACAAAAGAGTAAGGTATTCACCAAAATTGCATGAAGAACGCTATGAACAGCTTTTCCTGACCTTTTATTATTAGCTATGCTATTATTATTCACTATTCGAATGCTTTTGCAAAAATGGGCAGACTTTCAAATATATTTGTTTGACTAACAGACAGCCTGTCACCAAAATACCAACAACAAATCTCAGCAGTGAAAAACTTTCATCATTCATAATAAATCTTAGAATGTTTGTTATTTGCAATTTAACACTATTTTTACAAATCTTATCATTCAAAAATTAGTAAATTATATTAATGTCACACTTTAGAGATAACCCATTATAAGTTAAGAGTTGCGTTCATGTGTCAGTGCATATAATAATCTTCTATTTTAACTACTGAGGAGATGAAAATAGCATTTTTGGTTTGCTTAAGGATCAGATCACACCCATTACATAAAGATAGTCTTCAATATTAGTCTCGAACTTGTTTTATCATCAGAGAAGAGAGAAAGAAAGAAGAGAGAGAGAGAGAGAGAGAGAGAGAGAGAGAGAGAGAGAGAGAAGTGAAAATGAGTTGACTCCCCCTATTCGTGCTTCTATTACCGCTCCTTCGATTCCCTCTACCATTAATAAAATACCGCACAAATAGAGGGAAAGAAGTCTAGTTTAGTTACACATAAGTTTATGGCTTATATAATCTAACTTATGCCCTATTCATTAAAAATCATGTTATTCATTGACATTCAAAATAATCCTGACTTTAAAATTAAAGCGACAAAATTGAAAGAGAAAAAAAAAATAAAAATGTGTTGAGAAAAAAGTGGTTAGGAATTGACTTACGAGTGCATTGCTGTGCCTCAAAAGCAGTGGCTCGAGCCCAGGGACGATCAAAGTGAAACGGCTTACACTTTTCACAATCACGTCCAGCGGTGTTATGCTTACAATCACATACCAATTGACCTTCTTTATTATGGATGCACCTGAGGGTTAATCATATTTTCAGATTATCACATTAATGAAATAGCAAAAATCAGGCGAAATAACATAAGTTCACTATATTAAAAGTGATAACATCATCATAATATCATATTCTTATAAGCTTTCAAACACACCCAAAACCAATTTAATTTCAAATTTTATACTACATGATAGATTTCATTTTTGTTAAATTGTGTTTTGTAAGAGAATTCAAGTTTTTTCAAAGTTAATTAATTGACTCACTTCGATGCGTGTCCATTACCTGAAATATTTGATATAAAAAGTCCATTACTTTATTGTTTACCGATAATAAGATAATATGTTTATTCAAAAAGAATTTTAAAAAGTGAGACAACTCACACTTGCATCTGCCGCCGACCGCTAAATCAGATACTGCATAATAAACACTGTCAGCCGGCTTTGTCAAGTTGTTGGAAGAATCTGTTGCATTATCATCATTGACTCCCACTGTGTTTTGTTCCAAAGTAGGCGTCCATATATTTATTCTTTAAGATTTCAGATTTCAAGTTATTCATAAATCTTACATCAATTTAAGTTTAGATTAACAATATTTAAGAAATAGAATACATTATTTGAATCAATGAAATATTTGCGAACCTGTTAAATACAATTTTGATATCAGTTGCTGTCACCCAATCTTGTAAGACAGGACTGTTGTCAAAATCATATGCTGATGGTCTGCCTTCAAGAGTGCTGAAGGCAACTCTTGCACCAGGAATAGGTTCTGTACTTGAATCAGCACAGAGTGGCTCCTGTTCATTGGCTAGTTTTCAGTAAATAATAATTATTTTTCAAAATTCATGTATAAATTCCTTTCAGTAAAAAATAAGTACTTCTTTTGAAATAGTTGAAAAATTTATTTCGTACGAAAATAGAAGTAAAAATATAATAAATAATAAAGCAGTGGAATGAATGGTAAAACTTAATACCTTTAGTAATGGCAGCTCTATTTTGTCTGCCATAAACTTTTCTACATTGACTGGAATAATACTGAAACGGATGCCACGACTCTCCGTAATCCATACTTTTAAAAATAGCCATAGAGTCCGGTTTAGCCGCACAAAATTGCAGACTTATATAAGTTAACTCATATTTCTTTCCCAGACTCAAAGTTAACGTCACATTTTCATTATACTGCATGAATGGCTCTGATATCCAACACGTCAAGTTATTCGGATTATTTAAATCAGTCAGATATGATGCTGGATGTCTTCGCTTAGGATGACTGGCATCGCAAATCTGACAATTCCTAATTATATCTCCCTTGTCATCGTTTGAGGCCACACATAATCGAGTCGGAGGATTACCGCATTCACTCGACACCTTTTCAGTTCACAGTAATTAAAAGGATCAGCAAAATAACAACAGAATTAGCTTCACAAATGTATACAAAAGAAAAGTTTCTGAAAATAAAGTTATTTAAATCAAACTGCTTTGTGTTGAAGCTTGAAATTTGTTTATTTTTCAAAACTGCTCATCTGTTAAGCAATAGAGAAAAATACCAGTTATTATCAAATAATACAAATGAATGTAAGGAAGGGTGAGTTTAAGTTATTTAACACTTGTCTCATTCTATAAATTATTTGAAAACAATTTTCAAATTCAAAATCATTAGATAAACTTGAAGTTGAGAGCAATGAAAGTAAATCTAAAAATTAAATATTCCCTTAAAAGATACAATACCTGTACATCTCGAGCAAAAGCTGCGTTCACGAAATCAGGAATACAACGACGCGGATTACCTAAAAATTAATCAAATAGTTTTCATTATAATCAATAGTTCCAAAAATCTTTCATTCAACGTAACCAACAGTTAGTCCTTAGAAGGTTGAGTTATAGTTCACGCTTTCATAAATTAATCTGATTTATTGGAATAATAACTTGATCCAAGTTTAAGCTTAAGGATATGGTAAACCCTAAGCGATAAAAGTGAAAAAATTTAATGGAAAGACATACCCAACTCATCATAACATGGATCCGGTGGTGCAGATTGTGATGAGAAAAGGCTCAAGAAGTTAGCATTAACCAGAACACCATTTTTGTTTGTTAAACCGCAAGTCACCAGTAATAATAGGTAAAACACAACTAGTTTTTGTAAGACCTCAATCATGTTCATTTTAGTCCTTCGATGGCATAAATTGCTAGTTTTGTATAATGAGAAGGCGTTTCTCACTTAAAAATGATTATTATTGTGCAATTGAGTCAAATGTAAATTATTATATTTACCGGTGAATTATTATTACTATTATATTTATCAACATATGAGAGCGTAAGTGAATTCATATTTCAAAATACAAAACCTCATCAAAATCAATTTCAATCGTTTCTAAAACACTTTACTTATCTTCATTAGAAAAAACTTTGACCAAAAGAAAGTTTATCCCATTGTTCACTATTCAGTTTGAAGAAAAAATCACTTCAACAGTAAGTTTCACACAATAAGTTTGTTCTGTCTTATCTTAATTAAACAAATACTGAAGTTAATCAACCATACATTGGCATAATATATAAAACAAAATCAAATTATTTGAATCACTTTATCACAAATACACATCTATTAGTGGTGAACAATTGGTCTATACATTAGTAAATTTAGTTTATTATATTATCCTTTTTGCGTTTCTTCACTGAGAAAACTTTCAATAGTATTGAATAGAATTTTTCCGTAATTAGAGAGAATTGAAAGACTTCAAACTAATAGAGTATGACGTCCAATAGTGAATGGGTGTGAGAGACCATCGGCGGTAAAAAATTCAATTCTAATCGTGAGTATTGAATATTGCCAGAGAGTTAAAAGTATAGGAGAAGTGGATTGATCACAGTATGAGCACAGAATAGAGTATAAGTTTAGCTTTACAAGAATGAATACCATCGACACCTTTAGCATAGCCCTTATACCTCACAGAATTAAAGCACATCTCCGCCTACGAATAGCATGGGGTCCAACCATTGAGTGGGGAAAAGATTCGCGCAACTCTAGCTATACTGCTTAAGAACTAACTTTTTTTACTTCCTTTTTATTATTTATTATTACTTACATTTTCTTATCAAAGTTATTGGACTATTAATGGCATTGTTGCTCATTTGTCATCAATATTTTATGCTATAAAAAGTCAATCTTGTAAATTGAATCTTTACTAAAAAGAGTTGCAAATATTTATAAATTTCATAGACTTCTACACAACAAATTCTAACTACTTGTATATATCGATAGTCTAAATAAAAAGATTAATGTCATGTGTTTTAGTCATTTTCTTAAAACCAAATGGCAATCCATTATCACAATTGAAGTAATAATAAGGATTGTTGAATTAATTTACAGACATAACATCGTAAAATTGAACGTCAAATAGTTTACTACCCTTCTCATATATCTAAACATTTTAGAGCTAAACAATTCAGAATTATATTCTCTACATTATTTTCCAACCAAATCAAACTGAAGTTCATTGTCAGAAAACAATATTTGGCCGCAGTATGAAATGGTCTACAGTATAGTCACACTTAATCTATTAAATTATTAGAGGATTGGAGGATATTGTACTTAACTTTGATCATATTGCTGGTCTCATCTCCAATTCAATCAAATTCTGACGTTGCAGTGCATTATACACACGATTGTATATTCACTATATCTAACTGCAGGACATTTTCTCGCTGTCATAGATATTCATGCATTTCACAGTTGGGGGTATTATGAATAATATCCAAATCACTACCCCATTAAAAGAATGCGATTATAAAAGAAAACTCATTTTCAAAATAGAAATTATTTCTGAATTATGTTAAAACTAAATTCAAAGGATTTTGGAAGGATTGACAAAAACAATAAACGTATATTTCTTTGTTTGAAAGATGGTATTTTAATAGTAGTAGAATCTATTGTAATTTAATATTAAGCAACTAAAAAGTTTTTAATTTCAAAATCTCATTGCATTCCGTGAAAATCAATCTAATGGTTTCAGTAAATTGAGATTCATATTGGAATATATTCTGATCTTATTTCTACTTTTCAAATGTTTTCGATATATTAAACTCAATATAAAGTAGATAAAAGTTATATGAATTGAAGCAAAAACCAAAATTGTATCAATTTTTTGTTTAATAAGAATAATAAATTAATTTAAAAAGATTTATTGGAAAAAAACTTAGAATTTTTCATACAAAATAGGATTCTATTCAATAGAAGAATTAGTGCGCAATCGTTTTAACAAAAATTTATCTCTATTTGTTTGAAATTTGATTTTTAAAATAGTCATAAGTTTAACAAGAATAAAACCATCTGATGAGCGGTCAAAAATTGCAGAAGTTTTTCTCTCGAGTGAGTCCTAAACAAAAATAAACAAAAAGTGAGGAAATACTGAGTAGAAATATAGCAATGAGTAATAATAACCTCGAATAGTATCGTATGCTTGCATTGGTTTCGGTAGAGAGAGAGAGAGAGAGAGAGAGAGAGAGAGAGAGAGAGAGAGAGACGAGAGAGAGACGAGAGAACGATGAGAGATGAATGTAATGTACATAAAGATGGATTTGCTTTCAACCAGTAAATAGTGTGGATCCTCTTCTAACTTACATATGCGACACTTTTCTCTGCATGAATTTTCATTTCAAACTTTGTGAAAAGCGATTTTCATGCTAGCAATTATTCATAAAAGTTTTTCAGTTATCTTTTCCTTTACTTTAAGTATTCTATATTCTCATTAGATTTTCTTACGGTTTAAAATGATTTTCTTTCAATATATGAGTTGTAATGGAATTCTGTGTCTCAGAAAATGCCTACAAATTATAAATGAAAAGTTTGAATGAGATATGATTGCAATTTTGCGCACTATAGATACTTTGCCAACTTTTAAATAATTTATATATCATAAATCAGTTTAACCATAATGATCTTTTTCACTCTCGAAAACCCGATCAAATTTTGACCTATTTTTGAAATTTTTCAATTCTTTGAGTGTTTAAAACAAATTGTATGCAATAGTAAACCATTTGTGCCGATTCACAGTTTATGAAGTTATTGCAATTGATTCTAATTGTTGTCTCGAAATATCCATATTTTGAATATTTTGCGAATCACTAAAGTTTAATAAAATATAATTCAATACAATTGGAAAACAAGTGAACAAATATTGTAAATCTGTCTGAATAGTGGTTTTGTTTAAGTTAAGCTGTTATACAATACTTTTACCGTAACTCACATTGCATTTCATTTAACTTAAACACTATTTTACTCTTTTTCACTTCAATAATTACAATCTATTGTAGAGAACTAATAATTTTTGATGTTAAATAATCTTCAGGTTCGGCTTCGACAACATTGCATTGATTTTGTCAAACATTAAAATAGAAATTAGATTAAAGAATCATAACTAAGACAATGTGTGCACACAATTCACGTATTGCTCAATAAAAATGATTTATACCTTTGATTAGTTTAACAAAACAGAAAACCATTTATTGAAAGTTTTAGATATTATAAATTATTCTCACGTTGAATAAGGTTTATAATAACAATTCAAACAATGTTCTCAGTCTTAAATTCTAAATCATTGATTCACTTATGATACGTATTATCAATAATTTTTCAATAAATTAACTCAAATTTACTCATCTGTTAATCAATTGATTTATTCAATAAAATCAAGTTTACATTAACTATAATTTGCAATCAATAACTCAATAAATTATTATATTTAATGATCAACTCTATAAATGAACTGCAATTTAAAATATTAAGAATTAAATACATTTCGATTAAAAATGAAAACTTTTGAGTTTGAATCTATATTTTCGAAGAACTTTTAGATATATTTTTAGACTTTTTGAACTTGAATTGAGTCAAAATCGGTGGTTCGAAAACAGTTTCGCCAAACTTTACCACATCTTTCAAGTGTCCGAACGAGTCATTTATTATTATTCTCTTAGAATTTTTTTTCTCTTTCTTTAAAACTTCTTTTTGTTTTCGTTTCAATTTTTTATTTGAAGATTTTTTGTCAACATCTTTATTATTGTCACTGATTTTCAAGTTTTTATCGATTGTTTGTTTATTTGTATCTAATTTTATAGAGAAATCGACATCAAATCTGTCTTCAATAGTTGCCTCAGCTTTTGCTTTAGCCGATAATTTATTTAATCGTTGGAGAAAATCATATTCACTTTCATAAAGTCCTTGTTCTAACTTTTCTGGTAATTGTTTATCACTTCTCGTCATTCCTTTTTCAATGGTTTCGGTTTCAGATTTCACTATCAATTAATTAATTATTTTTCATTCAGTTTAAAAAGTTTAATAATAATAAAAATAAGTCTTATGTTTACCACAAATCAAATCATTTTTCTTTTTCTTCTTCTTTTTTAAACTTTTATTTTGATTGAACTGCTTTTTCATTTCCATTATTTCTATCCATTTTCGAGAAATAGTCTGTTCTTTGATATTTCTTAAGACATAATTAAATAATAGAAAAATATTAATAAATTAAAATCAATATTAAATCTAATTTTGAAAAATACTAACTTTTGATTAACTTCAGTAAAGTTGTCATCATTTGAATCGATTATTGATTTTAACTTTTTGTGTCGATTGCTTTTATGTATCTTAAAATGTCTCATAACTTATTAAATTGTTTATTAAATTGTTTATTAAATTGTTTATTAAATTGTTTATTAAATAATGTTTATTAATTACACTCAATATAAACTCGGTTTTAAACCAATGCTGGCTTAGGCTTAAACTTAACTAAACAAATATATTCAAAAAATACGTTCAATTTATAAATAATAAAGACGTCTAAATATTAAATAGAAATCAATACTAATAATTAATTTAAATTTATGATTGGGTTTGAGTTTATAATATAATAAAATATATTTAATCTATTCATCAAAGGTTTTATTCAGTTTCACAAAAAATTAATTTAAAATATAAATTAATAAAAGTATAATAAATATATTGATTTACAATATAATTGAAAGAAGACGTACTTTATTTATAAAAATATTTAAAAGTCAGTTTTGCCTCAAATATAAATATCAATAAATAAATAATAATAATTATCAATGATTTAATTGAAGTTTTTATTTGTGATAACAATTAATTATTTTGATAATAATTATTAATAGAAAGAAATAATAATAAAATGTCAGAAAAGCGTTCATTTGATAATGCATTTAAAGATTATTTGATAAATAATAGTGTAATTGATTCAGAAAGCGGTCAATTGAAAGAAGAAATACGTTTACGTCTATTGGAAAATATAAATAATTTATTGAATTATTTTGAGAAAAACGTATCAAAAAGTTTAGATTCAAGTGATTATAGCGTTTACACTGGAATTACAGGAATCGCTTTATTATATCTTCATTTGTCTCAAGTCTTAACAAATGAAACTTCGATTAAAAATCAATTATTAGACAAATGTTTATCATTTGTTAATCCAATCATTAAGAACTTGAAGGGAAAGAAGTTATCGTTTATTTGCGGCGATTCCGGGGTTTTAGTGGTGACAGCCGTTGGATATCATCTTAAAAATAAAACAAATGAATGCAATCGACTCTTAAACTCATTGAAATCAATGATTAGTTATGCCATTGATATAAACAATGAATTATCGGATGAATTACTTTATGGGAGATCTGGTTTTCTCTATTCATTACTTTATGTGAGAAAATATATTCAAAATTCAGAACAAATCATTGATAACAATGATATACGAAGTGTTGTCGACGCAGTCTTGAGATCAGGCAAACGAACCGCAGAACGAGAGAGACATTTATCGTGTCCTTTAATGTATTTTTGGCACCAAAAGGCATATATTGGAGCCGCTCATGGATTGATTGGTATAATGGCTATGCTTTTAGAGGCAAAAGAATATCTTAAAAATGATGAACTGATGAAATACGTGAAACCAACGGTTGACTTCATTCTATCACTTCGTATGTCTTCAGGCAATTATCCGTCCAGTTTAGGCAATTCAAGTGATCTATTGGTCCATTGGTGTCACGGATCACCCGGTGCTGTACATCTATTTGCTTTGTCTCACGTCGTATTTGGTGACGAACGTTATCTCAATGCTGCCAAAGAGTGTTGTGAAGTCATATGGAAAAGGGGTCTTCTCTATAAAGGTATTCAATCAAAACTCAAATTCATTATTTCAACTCAATATTATCATAACTATTAGGTTATGGTTTATGTCACGGAACGGCTGGAAATGCTTACGCATTCTTAAGACTCTATCAAATCACAAATGAAGAAAAGTATTTGTATAGAGCGGTCAAATTCGGTGAATTCTGTTTCGAATACGGACAACACGGGTGTCGTACACCTGACCGACCATTTTCACTGTTTGAAGGACTCGCGGGAACGCTTTACTATTTGGCCGATTTGTTAGATCCTAAACAAAGCAAATTTCCAGCCTTTCAATTATCACATTAAATAATTTATATATACTTTATTCATAATCAATAATCTATATCCATATAAATAACTTCAAAATACTTTCATTATTGGATAATAAATAAGTGTTAATTATTGTAAATTGAATTAATCAATATTTGTTCTCAATTTTGCATAATTTATAAATGTTTTTCGATATTTTTCCTAATATTTTATCACTTTTTCTCATTTCTGTATAAAACTTTTCTTGTCTGTTATGTCACTTCAATTAAATATAATTATAATATTAATTCAGCATTTCTTAAAATAATTTTTAATCTTAAATAATATTCAATTTCTAACATTAATTCTGATTTTCTAAACTTTGATTCTCATCATTTGATTTGTTTCCAGAATCGTTCGCATTATTCTGATTGTTCTGATTATTCTGATCTGTGTTCTCAGTTTGCTCTTCTTCTTGATTTCCAACATTTTCTTGTCCTTCATTTTGAATATTTTGATTTTGTTCGACTATTTCTACAACATTGAGAACATTTGACCTACAAGTGGGACACGTCTGCTGTCTTCTAAACCAATCCTTAAGACATGTGATATGAAAGACATGTCTGCAGACAAGCTTTTTGGCCGATTGTATATCTTTGATGTCATCGCGACAGACGGCACATAAATTATCTCGAATGAGATCTTCTTGTGTTGGATGAGGAAATCGATCCATTCTAGCGATGGCTCGACGAGACATCACTACTCTTCTAACAGTTATTTTGAATTTCCTTAAATAGGGATAAAAATGATAAAAATTTTTAGAAAGTTTTGGTGATTTTGAGCGCATTTCAATACCTAATGTCTTGAATAAATGATCTGAACATATATATAGGCAAATGTCTCATTTTACTGAGCAATACAATTAGCATCATATTAAATACTAATTTGAAGGAAATGGTGAACAGTTCTAAATAATTAGAATAAACTATTTTTTCGTCCCACGGATTTTCATCTTGCATTTCAATGCAATTCAATAAATAATTTCCACTTATATTGATTGCAATCAAAAGAAGTATCAAATACTAGGAATCATAAGAAAATTATTAAAAATCTATACTATTATTAAGTATTAAAATATGGGCAAACATTTATACCTCAAACAAAAACATTACTTCAATAGATAGACCAGATTTAGTCAATTCACTCATTGACATAAAAATCTGAAAGATATCTATGAATATCAAGTATACCAAAACGCCTATAATTTACAGAATATAAACTTAATGAAATTTTAGTTTGCATAAAAAATGTAATACCAATCATTCTCAAGCGGTAATGTTCTGGCATTTGAATCATAAGTCCCATTGAATTCATCCTTGTTTTGGCCAAAATATGAAAGCACTTGAAAAAGTAGAGACATAAAAGCCTAAAAAGAAAGACATGATTTGCTGAACTTTGAAATATAGCGAATGCCAAACAAGTCTCCATCAGAATCGGCCAAATATTTTCATGCAAAGACTGAATGCAAACATAAGTTTATCAAAGAATAAAAGAAACTTTTCAAATAAAATTTTACCTCTATTTCCATTGGCATCAACTCATTGAAGAAAATTTTTGTCAGAACTTTTGCAAGTAATGAAAGAAATAGAATCGCCTGAAACCCTATTATCTAAAGAAGAAAAATTTAATAGTGAGGTAATGTTTTTGATAAAAATAGACTTCATTACAAAAATACTGGACCGCGATTTCGTTATGTACACAATGGATGGATAAAACTGCTTCTTCAATAAGAATGCATTTCCGACGACTATAACAGTCAATATGCTATTAATCAGAAAGATGTGTCTAAACTTCATTTTGCAATTTAGAATTTCAAGCAATAAATTTGATTTAATTATGAATTTTGAATTCAAGATAAAAGCTGGAAATTTCGATCTGTTTGGAGTTAGTATTTAGAAATCTATCGAAAAATAAATATTAACAGTTATTTAATTGACACTAACTTTTTCAACTTAAACTAAATTATTTAAAGCGCGCGTCAAATATTGAACAATGAGAAATACATGTGCTTTCATAGTTATCTAATTCAATTAGATAACTATGAAATTAAATAAACTTTATGATAAGAATCAGACTTAAAGTTTATTTAATTTCAACTCTTATTTTATTTAACAGTGAAAAAGGTCTTTAAATTATAATAAGTTTATTATAATCGTTTTCGTTTTAAACTAAATCTTAAGTTCTTTATGAAGGCTATAAAGATGTTAATGAAATAGAATAGGATATGTTAATAGGACAGGACTTAATTAAATGCTGGAATTCGTGAAATAAGAAATTTGTTTATTAAAGCGCAAACTTTAGTTAGTAAGCGATTTAGAGTCGAGCGTATTTGAAATGAATTGAATGCTTTACAATGCTTCTCATATTGCTTCTTATAATATAGAACGTGCTTATAGTGATGACAACAAATTCAATTATTTGATCAATCAATAAATGTTTAAACTCTTAGTTAAAATGCTTTATTATAATATCAAATTCAATCTAAATTATATTTTATCTTAAATCCGACCGCTTTCGACTTGTCTTCAAAATTATTATTATCTTATAATGGAATCAACAAATATTGAATTAAACAGAGAAGTAGATAAACAGATGAAAAAAGATAAAATAACAAGATATGTTTCAAACGAAAATAGAATGGTTGACAACAATGATATTTCAACTATTATATCAGATGCAAAAGAGAGGTCAATTTCGGTCACATCTCTTGTAAGTAATACTAGTAAAACAGTTCCATTAGAAGAATTAGAAGTGAGTACAACTGATAGATCAATCACTCCGTGGATGATAAAGCCTAAAGATCTAAAGCTAAGCGCAAATCAACAAATACCTGATGGACTCGAGTTTCTTAATATTATTCGAAAACTTTACATTTACAAAAACATACAAATCTTTGACAGTAAGTCATTCATTCATTTATGGCAATTAATTAGTATTCAAATTGCATTTCGTTAAGATTTATTATTTTCTATTATAGAAATGTTTGATCGAAATACGACTCAAAATTGTTTTACTGTAAGAAATGCCGATTTCCAAAAAGTTTATTATATCGGAACGGCTTATAATAGAAAACCGGGAAAAATATTAGGTTTCTCTCTAAGAGTTATTGATCAGTATAATAGAAACGTTATTAGCATTAAAAAGCATTTATGTTTATGTTTTGGAAGACAGGTATATCTTTGGCATAAATATAAGTCATTTCTTGAATTAAAGTTGAATTTTTGAATAATTACTCACAGACTATAGACATAGAGTGTCCGTCCGGACAAATCGTTGGAAAAATGATTAAAATGAATAGATTTCGGAAAAATCTTAAATTTTGTATATTTGACTCGCAAAAAATGGATAAAATTAAATTCTTTATCAAGAGAAATAAAAATGATAGATTGACCAATGATTTCAATGTTTTGATGAGTTCTAATCAATTGATTGCAGTTATTGCTAAACGTTTCGAAAGAGTTTTGGCACCCGATAAGACAGTTCTCTATAAAGATTATTATACAAAAGTCATTTTGACTAAAGATTTTGAAGTTGATGTTATGGATAAAGCTCTGATATTATCGGCAGCACTTATAATGGTATTAGTTTTGATTATTTAACGCAATTTTTTAATCATTAGATGATTAGCATTGAGTATAAATTCGATTTCAGTGTTTCTTATATTATAAGGAATTATTATTTTGTAAACTCATACATGATGTTAAGCAGAACTATTTCTTTTCGAATTTTAAAATGATGTTTTCTATATTATTAATTTTTATCACATTTTCTCTTTCAGAATATATTTTATTTGTAGAATTCATAATGGAATTCATAAAAAGGACTTTTAAATATCATTAATCTATAAACTTATTTCTTGATTAAATTATTAATAACCTTTTCATAGAATTTTTACTAAATTTGCATATTTTCTCATTGAAATTGAATGAAATAAATGTTGTTATAAAATGTTAATCGATTTTTAATAACCACTCTATTCTAACACATTATCGAAATATTTCATTTTTCAAAGAATCAAAATTCTAAGTAATAAATTTGGTGAAAAAGTTCTTAGTCTTATCTTTGTTTTTCATAAAAAAATTTACAAAATTGAATTGAAAATGAATAGTATAATATGACTCGTGATCTTTGATCCGCTGCATCCTTTCCAGCAATCTTTTATAGGATTTCATAAGAATTCAAAACTGGTCACAATTTACAGTTCAAATTATTCGGAGAAAATTTGAATAATTCCTGAGTCAACACACATCTGAGCAAAATATATCTGTAATGCAATGAAATCGTCTGCTTTTCCAAACCATCATTGTTTCAAACAAATAATTTAATAAAGTTTTGTTTTGTATCCATATATTTAATAAAACTAAACAAACATATCAATTGTTCACCTATTTTAGTGTTGATAAACGCGTAAAAGTTATGAATATTATTTTAATTGATTGGAGTTCAACATTATAGATAAGAATTGGATTAAAGTATTAAGGGATGTAGTTTACAATCTGCTTATTGTAAATAATTGTGCCAATTGCTATTAAACGGCAATAAATTATATAACAGTTAATATAAAAGTTAATTTTTGTTATTGACACGCGCTTTACTTATCATAGAATGAAAAAGTTATTCCAATACAATAAAATCTCAATAATATAACGAATTGAATATTGAGTTTGAATTTATGGCTATTAGTCATAACACATAATCCAATTATTCGAGATTAGATTAAGAATACATTAAAATGAATATAAGTTATCGATAAACTTAAGTTATATTTTTATGCTGA
>JAQFXV010000824.1:0-17569 GCA_034694065.1 Camisia spinifer
AAGTTAATATTTCTTATAAGCCTTTTCTATATTTTGAGGCTTCAAAAGTGTACATTTTGAAGTCAAAGGCTCAAATACTGAAATACAATGAATTAAATCTGAGAAAGACTTTTTATACATGCATCTGTGGGTTTCATAAAATCAAATTAGATTTAAAAACTGCATAAAAGATTTCAAGACCCTTAATTCGATTATTTCATACCAAGAAATTCAAATGTATTTGACGTTTACATGAAAAAATTTATTGCGAATTTAACTTCAAGTTTAAGTAATATAAAAATTTATGCAAAATCCGCATGCTACTGTGCTTATACCTCGAGCAAGATCGCGATTACGTGCTCGAACATCAATTTTTTCTCGAGCACGAGCACTGAGCTTAAAAATTTACCCGAGCATTTGCATCATTACTTATCATGTTTCGATCATTTCTGATAGACTGCATTTCATTGATCATAACCTGATCTTTTGTATTCGAAATAAGAATTATTTGAAAAACTTAATTATAGAAAATAAACAACCCTTTTCCGCTATCAATCATACACTTAGTGTTTTGTATTACTATTAGCATTGTGTAATACTATTACGCAATGCTAAGTTATTATGGATACAATCTTAATAAAAATAACTGATAAATCAATTCCAGTACAAGTATAATAAATCAAACAAACGACAAAAGTTAGATAAAAGTATAGTTTTCAAAAGTATAGATAAAAGTACTGTTATTCAACATATACTTAACTATAAAAAAGTTATAAACTCAATCTCTAGACCTAATAATTTCATTGTTCAATAAAACACAAAATGTCTGATGAAATTAAAAAACTCGACCAAGATCTTCCTCCCAGTTATGAATATGTGATTTCTGGCAGGAGTGAGAATACAATTGTTTCCCAACCGAATGCTGACCGAAATTATCCTATGAGTAATGAAACCGATTCATTGCCTCAAAATACACTTTTAAGAGGTGTGTCAATTAATTCGAATGAACAACCTTTAAACGACAGAACAAAATGTGGTGATATTTGTATGTGTTTTGGATCTATTTAATCAACTCAAAAATTATTCATATTTTGTGCTCAAAGAGTAATTGTGTCCTGGATTTCAATAATTGATTGGTAAATTATTTCTCATATTCATTGGAAATGAAAAAAGTTTCAAATATTTTTTGTATCTTTATTGAGCCTATGATTCAGTCATAGGATATGAGTTTGACAGCATTCATATGTATTGAAAATAGCATTTATCTTTTGATTCTTATCGATGGTTATTATTTTTGAATGACTTTTAATAAAGTCTAAAAATAAATGCAAATTTCTGCGTAATTTAAAATTTTTAAGTATTTCAAAACCATATAAAAATACGGTTTAAAGCTTTTCAATAATTCTAAAATTTCAAACATTTATTCATAAGCACTGTTGACCTTAATGTATAAAAATAATTGATTTCGATTTAAATATTTCTTTTATCGTAAGTTTTAAAGTCGAAAACAAAATCAACAAATAGTGTAGAGTTCGGAAAAAATTAATTAATTAATTAACAAAATCAAAATTGAGTTCACTTTAAGTCTGTTTTGTGAAAAATGCAGTTTTGACTAAAATTTAAATTATTGGAAACACACAATTCACAAAAAATGCTTTTAATTTTAAATTAATAGTTCAAATCTTTCAAAACATAATTAAAAACCAAATTTAAATTGTTTTAAACTTCTATTAAACAGTTAGAGATAATCAGTAAATAGTATCAAAAGGTTTATAATATTAATTGAAAAAGTTATTGAGTAAAACAATGATAACAAATGTATGATTTAAATAAAAGGAATCTTATGATAAACTTATTATTTTATATTATTAGTTATTAAATTAGTTAATCTTATGTTCCAGTTATGCTAATAATAATTGAGAATAAGAATAATCTCTCAGTTGAGAAACTGAATTATTCTATTGAAAGATCACAACTCAACCTTGACTTGAGAATAACGGCAAAACCCATGCCTGTAAAGCCGGCTCTAATTCAAATCTTATTTTTGTACAAATTATTGAACACTTCATAACATATAATAGTTATCGACGCCATTCCTGTACAGGTAGTACTGATTTTGTTGGATCAGTAGAGCTGTCATATTTGCCAACTTTAACATTCAAATACTTGCACAGAATCATCATTACATTATCCACAAAATCATGAATAACAAGATCTGCTTTATTATCGAATTTAGTCGGCTGTAAATTAACGATAACAAGTCTTCCGTTATTAATCTTCTTCGACAGCAATGGTAGAGAACCGGCGGGTTCTATCTGTAGAGTAGTTCCCAAACAAATAGAAAGATCGCATTCACGCGAATACTTATCCGCATATTTGAATTCATCTTTAGGTAAGTCTTGATCCCAATCAAGAATAGTGTCACAAATCATTCCACGACAAGGTCTAGACTTTCTTAAGCAAGCAATTGATGAAACTTTAAGACCCAATGTTTCACTTGGAGTCTTACGAATGAAACGAGTCTTACAATGAGTGCATTGATCTATAAAAAAGTTTCCGTGAAGTTCTGCGATGTGTTTCCGTTTAATATTTGACCTCAAAAATAATCCGTCAATATTTTGACTCACTATAAATCGGATTAATTTTGATTTTAATAATGCAATCAATGATAAGTGAGTATAAGTTGGTTCACAATCACTAAACGATATTGTTTTTGATTCTGGTTTTATTCCTTTCTTTTCTTGAGTCCAAATACCATTCGGACCACTGAAACAGTTTAATAATCATTAATCAATATTATCACAAACTTTTGCAACTATTCAACAATCGATAAAAAAGAAAACTTATGAGTAATTGATTTGTGAATAAGAATCGATTGAATATTAGTCAAGATATAAATCAATATTTGGATCAATAATGCGGAGAAACAGCTCAAGAAATATGAATAATCTTCAAAATAATATTAAATCTTGAAAAGGGGGGGAAATAATTATCTAAAGTATTAAAAAGTTTTGAAACACAATTACATAAATGTTTAAAAGTTAAAGAACTTAACATTAAATCAGATATTTATTAATAGTATTTAAAACTTAAGTTTAAAATGATTTAAAATTAGGATAACTATTACCGAAAGTCTGGAATACCGGCTGAAGTACTGATTCCAGCGCCACAATAGATGACCACACATTTCGACTGTATTATCCATTTTGATAATAATTCTACTTTTGATTCAACACTCTCTGAATCATCAAATATCTAATAAATACATAAATAAATAATCTATTAATTTATTAAAAATAATATAAGGCTAATAAATATTATAATTACTTCATTCAGACCACAAATCCCTTTATTATCATAATCTGAGAGTCCGTTCGCATAATTGGCTGACATTTATATCTTTGAAACTTAATAAACTCTTAAATTGATGAATAAATTATGACTTAGTCTTTAACTTGAATTTCTTATTGATTTTATTCCTTATCTAAAGTTATAATTAACTTTATTTATTATAATCAATATTTACTTTCTATAAATAACTGCTATATTTTGATAACAAATCAACAAAAACGTCAAATTATTTTGAAAGCCCTGTTTGTATTGAAAAGCACTAAAAATAAGAGTGAAATCATTTCTTTGTTAAAGACATTAATGCCGTCATTATTTCAATGAGCACTACGTGAGTACAAAATATAATAAAAACTTATTGATTATTATAATGAAAGAATAGCTGTATTAATGAATCAAAAACTCAACAAATATTTGTTCAATGATTACAATCATATGAAAAACAGTTGAATGACTGAAAACAGCGAATGAAAAGTTAAAGTCATTTTAATTAACATTTAATTAAAATAATAAACAAATTGTTTGGAAAAATAATTGATTAAAATAAATAAGAAATGGATGAAAATTGTGATGAAGATTCAGAATTGGATCCAATGGTAGGTTTGAAACAATTGGAAAAATTAATATCTGAAGCACAAGAGTTTGACTCAAATCACACTAATTTGTCATTTAATGAAAACAAACTTTTAAATCAATTATTGGATAAACCAATTGATGGCAATCAAAGTGATAAAGAAGATAATGATGAGGAAGAAGTCGAAGCAGAAGAAGACAATAGCGATGATGAAGAGGAAGAAGAAGAGAGTCTTGAAATTAGAGGTAATAAAAGATCGATTGACGATGAAATGGAGGAAGAGATGAGTGAAGAACATAATGATAATAATAGTAAGAAATTGAAGTCTAATTCGAAAAATAAGAATAAGAAGAAAAAGGGATCGAATGGAAAAAGTCAGACAATGAGGAAGAATATTAAGACGATATTCACTGAAACGGAATTAGACAAAGAAACTCTTGCGGCCCGAAAAGAAGAAGAGGAACGTATGGCTCGACAGAGAGAACGTTCACATCAAAGACTACAAGAAATACAAACTCAAAATCAAATACAATCACAACTTAACTCTGCCTTTAATTCAATTGCAACGCATTCTAATAGTAATAATAATTTTAATAAAGAAAGGTTTCACTCTTTATTTAATCAATTATTCTGTTTTATTAATTGATAATTTTATTTATTTGATTAGTTATTCAGAAATACCAGACGAAGTGCTTGTATTGAGTAGTGATGAAGAAGATAACGATAATTCATCTCTAAATAATTTATTAAATGATTTAAAACCGGCCAAAGAATCGACTGAAATAATAGACTTATCATCAGGTGATGAAGAGTCGATTGGAACTAATTATAGACCTCAAAATTGTTCAGGTATTAGACTTGACTATAATATGATGGGAGCGTATGATGTGGACGATGTGGCCATTATTGATGGCGATAATGGATTGACTCAAGACAGTCAAGATAATTATGAAGACTTAAATAATTGTGGTTCACATACAGATGACTTATTGAATACACCGGACAGTGAGGGTCGAGTACTCGTTAATGTCGCGCATCCTTCAAACGAACCCGATATTTATTTAGCGCCACAAATCGCTAGATCTGTAAAACCTCATCAAATCGGAGGAATTCGTTTTCTTTATGATAATGTCATTGAATCGGTTGAAAGATATGAAAATTCTGTCGGTTTTGGCTGTATTTTATCTCATTCTATGGGATTAGGAAAGACTCTGCAGGTATTGATTCTTTCAATAAATCAAATATCTATTGATTTTTTTCTTTTTATATTGAAAGACAATTATTTATTTATATGTATATATTGTTAAATTTTATTGATTTTTTCTATCTATAGGTCATCGCATTTATTGATGTATTTTTAAGTCAAACAAAAGCGAAATACGTGTTATGTATTGTACCGATTAATACATTACAGAACTGGATCGCAGAGTTCAATATGTGGTTACCAGAAGAGGGAAATTTAGATAAATATTTAAAGAAAGATAAGAATACTTCAGAATTAAAGTATAGAAATTTCAAATTATTTGCATTAAATGAAGCGAAATCAATAACAGCTCGCGCTAAAGAAATACTTCTATGGCGTAAATCGGGTGGAGTTTTGCTATTGGGTTATGAAATGTATAGAATATTGACCTCAAATAATAAGAAAAAGTCGACCAAAGACGACGACATAAAGGCAGAAGTGTTGGAAGAGATAAATAAAGAACTTCAGGCATCTCTATTGGATCCGGGACCAGATCTAGTGGTTTGCGATGAGGGCCACAGGATTAAGAACTGTAACGCGGCTACGAGTCTGGCCCTTAAGAATATACGCACTAAACGTCGTATTGTTCTAACTGGTTATCCATTGCAGAATAATTTAATAGAGTATTGGTGCATGGTCGATTTTGTTAGACCTAATTATTTAGGAATGAAAGCTGAATTCACTAATATGTTTGAAAGACCCATTACTAATGGACAATGTATTGATTCCACACGAGATGACAGGAAATTAATGAGATATAGAGCTCATGTTTTGTATAAATTGCTTAAAGGTTTCGTTCAAAGGTATTATACTTTTATTTTTCCGATAAGTTAACACGTTTTATATTTTATTACTTTCTATTTTAAGGCGAAGTCATTCAGTATTAAAGAGAGCGCTTCCGAACAAATGCGAATATGTGTTGTTATGTCGAATGAGTGATATTCAAAAGCAATTAATGCTCGCATTTTTAGACACAGCTATAAACGATCCGAATTCAATCGGAACTGCGAGCGGACGCATCTCAACATTGCTTTTATTTTCAGTTTGCTGTAAGATCTGGAATCATCCGGACATTGTCTACGATATTATACGTGAAGGCATTTCTTCGGATGATCTCGATATTGATATTCCCGCCAAAAACAAAAAATCACCAAAAAATAACAAAAAGAAAGGAAATGAATTGACATCAAAGATAGAATCACTAGCATTACAATCATCAATGAATCAACTTTTAGAGCCAACTAATAATTTATTCAGTACTCCATTGCGTACAAAAAATGAAGGCGTAATCGACTATTCATGGGCTGAAAACCTATTGTCTCAGTACAAGCCGGGAGTTATTGAAAATTCTCATAAAATGGTTGTGTTATTTGAAATAATTGAAGAGACGATGGCTTGTGGTGATCGTCTTCTTATATTTAGTCAATCATTATTTACATTAGACTTAATCGAGCGCTTTCTTAAGTCACGAGAAGTGCCAAAAACAAAGTCAAAGTGGGCTAAAAATCAGACATATTATCGTCTCGACGGCTCGACTCCAACGCATGAAAGAGAAAAATATATTAACCAATTCAATAATAAAAGAATTGCTCATTTATTTTTAATATCAACCAGAGCTGGAAGTTTAGGAATTAATCTAATTGGAGCCAATCGTATAGTTATATTCGACGCCTCATGGAATCCATGCCATGACGCACAGGCGGCGTGTCGTATATATAGATACGGACAGGTATTTATGCCATTTTTTATCATTTACTCATTTATAGATTGATTATTTTTATTTCAATTTTATCCTTTAGTCGAAGCCCTGTTTTATTTATCGTCTTATATGTGACAATTCATTAGAGAAGAAGATTTATGATCGACAGGTTAATAAACAAGGAATGGCTAATAGAGTAGTCGATGAACAAAATGTTATCGCAAACTTCACGTGGCGTGAAATACACGCTCTTTTAGATGATTTGCATGAGATTAATGAACCGCCGGTTCAGGACTATAGCGATGAACTATCAAAATATAGCGATCATTTGATTAAGCATTTAATTACAAAACTAAACTATTGTATAACACGATCGCCTTTCGAACACGAATCACTTTTATTGGACAGCACAGAGAGAAAATTGACTGATTCTGAGAAAAAAATGGCTGAAATGCAATACAGTATCGCTAAAAAGGCTAAAGAATTAGATTATAATTCTGTCCATAATTCTAACTATAATGCCATTCGATCACAAATAGCCTCTAGATTTCAAAGCAATCATTTGGGTTCAGGTTATTATAATAGTGGGCCCACATCTATGCTGCCGACACAGATCACTCCAACTCCTAATTGTTTTTATGATATGCCTCTTTATCCTGATATTTCGCAACCTTTGCCTCCATATCCGCCTCAACCCAGAGCTCAAACTACTCAAGACTTCACTAATTTTGAATCACTCGCTGAATCATTGGTTCGAAACGGGAATACTGTTAAAAAGATGCTAATGCCTAAAGATTTATTTATAAATGTCAGTCAAAACAATACCATTAATGTGAAAAGAGGTGAAGAAGTAATGGTTATTCAAACAGCAAAAGGTACTTATTTAAGAACAAAAGACGGGGATATCATTTCTATTAAGGGTTTGGAAGAATTGGCTAAAAGTTGTTCAAATGGATCGATGAGAGGCTCGCCTTTATCTTCATATATTCCTGTTTCAAACAATGACTCATTTGGAGTAAGTTTTCATTAACTTTATATTTTCTTATTGTTAAATTTGATTCAAATTATATATATTAACAGATAGTTCAGCCAAATCTTCATTGTGGAGGAACTGTTCATTTGGCATCTCATTCAAGGGCGACCTCAACAGTATCTCATCCGCCAGAAGTGGTCGACTTGACTGATGACGAAAGTCTAGACGACTTGAGAGATAATACTATGAACTTATTTAATACACAAACTATAAGCACTTCTTCAACACCATCAATATTGACAAATGGTTCGATTCGAACGGATTCGAGTTCACAATATATACCAATAGATAACGAAACGCTACCAATAGATTCGTCTCAAACTTTAGACTCATATCCAAGTTCTAATATAATCGACGATTTGATTGAATCAATGGAAACCTATTCACATTCGAACAACAGTTCCTTTCAATCAGAGCCAACTTTTACAACTTCAACCCCAAGATCTAGACCCGAATCGCTTGCACTCGATTCGAGTCCTTCAGCGGCTGCTTCTTATGCGAGATTCTCTCCATCGACGCCTTCATCTCAAGTTACCGGCAGTTCTATTAATTTGGAGGCTTAGACTTTATTAATTAATAACTTATAATAACTTATACTTAAGAATGTATTATATATTTTCATTATATATCCGTAACTGTTATTTTGTAATTAAAATTCAATGATTCGATGCGTTAATTCTCATCAAATTGCTATTAAACAAAAATTATTACTTATTTTATATCAAAAACTAATCAAATTAATCAAATTTTCGAATAGTAAACATTTTTTCAATTATAAATAACATTGAGATCAAAAGTTTATAAAAAAAAGTTCTGTGATTGCAAATCAATAAAGATTGCATTTTTGCCTCAACTGTAAACAAGTTGCTTAAGATGTCCTTAAGGTTTATTTCATCAAATTTTGGTAGTTCTCAATGTCAAACTCAAGGTTAGAATTAAATAAATTTTTAAGTTATCAGTTTTTATTAATTTTAAGCTTTAAACTTCAGATCTTTGTACCAGTATTTGTGTTTACCCTCAAAATCACTTCATTTGCTGTTAGATTTATAATCAGTGCAATTGCAGACATTCGGGTCACTCAACACTCTTATGCAATTAAAGTTACAATTTTGGGATTTAGTTGAGATCAAAAGTTTATGTCATATGAAATTTATAGAAATTAAACTCGTGAGTAATAAATTGTCTCAGTTTGACAGTTATTTATTATAAGTCTTATAATTTGAAACTTCAAATTTTTGTTCAAAAGTTTGTTTTGAGATAAATAACCAAATTCTGAAACATTAATTTTTAGTTTAAAGATAAAAATTGAGTCTAAAACAAACAAAAATGAGTTCAGAAAATCTGAAAGTAAGTGACTCTGAATTAAAATGATTAGAGAATATTTAACATATATCTGTTTCTAGTATTTGTCAGGATTTGGTAATGAATTCTCGAGTGAAGACGAACGTTGTCCTAATTCTCTTCCTAAAGGACAGGTAAACTATTTCTTGTCTATTCTGACTTTTCTATGAAAGTTGTTTTTTCAGAACAATCCACAAGTGTGTCCGTATGGCTTATATGCTGAACAATTATCAGGAACTGCATTCACAGCACCTCGAGATCAGAATAAGAGAAGGTATACCTGATATGTTATAAGTTCTAATTATATTAAATGAATTTTTGTCAATTTAATTTATTGATATTTCTATTAAAATTTGAATTTCCCAATTTATAAGTTGGTTGTATCGAATCCGTCCTTCAGTACTTCACAGTCCATTCAAGCCATATTACGCAACTTCAGATCCATTTACTAAAGCAAATAATTTAACATCTAATTGGGATCAAACAGAACAAACTCCGAATCAGTTGCGATGGAAACCATTCAAGTTTCCATCAAATGACAAAAAAGTCGATTTTGCCGATGGATTGAATACTATTTGTGGCGCTGGAGATACGCGTTCTCGCAATGGAATAGCTATACATATCTATTGCATAAATGCTTCGATGGATGATAAATGTCTTTATAATTCTGACGGAGATTTCCTTATTGTTCCTCAAACTGGAAAATTATTGCTCACAACTGAATTCGGTCGCATTGAAGTTAAACCAAATGAGATTTGTGTTATTCAACAGGGAATGCGATTTTCAGTCGAGATCTTCGAGAAGTCGAGAGGATATGTGCTCGAAGTTTATGACAATCACTTCATTTTACCAAATTTAGGCCCAATCGGCGCCAATGGATTAGCGAATCCGAGAGATTTTTTAACCCCAGTCGCCAAATATGAGGACAAGTTGTGTGATAATTATCAAGTAATTAATAAATATCAGGGAAAGCTATTTGTAGCCCAACAAAAGCACAGCCCTTTCGATGTGGTCGCATGGCATGGAAATTATGTGCCCTTTAAGTATGAATTGTCAAACTTTATGGCTATTAATTCTGTAACTTTCGATCATGCAGTAAGTGCTTAAAAATATATGTTGTTTCAGTTTAATTAGATATAAATCTATTTTTTTTGAGGACCCCTCCATTTTCACAGTGTTAACGTGTCCATCACTAAAACCAGGCGTTGCTATCGCTGACTTTGTTATATTTCCTCCCCGTTGGGGAGTCGCTGACCATACATTTCGACCCCCGTATTATCACCGAAATTGTATGAGTGAATTCATGGGTTTAGTTTATGGTTCGTATGAAGCTAAAGAAGAAGGCTTTCAAGCCGGAGGTGCGAGTTTGCACTCTATTATGACACCACACGGACCTGATTTGGATTGTTTTGAGAAAGCCTCGAATGCTATACTAGAACCACAACGTGTTGCCGACGGAACTATGGTTTGGATCATTTATTTGCTTACTCTTTATTCACGTTTATCACTTAAACTTATTTTTTCCTATTCAAGGCATTTATGTTTGAAAGTTCGTTGAGTTTAGCGGTCACTGAATGGGGTTTGAAATCGTGTCAAACTTTGGATGAAAATTATTATAAGTGTTGGGCTGGAATTAAAAGCCATTTCAATCCAAATAAAATATAATTTAATGCAATCAATTGAAGACCTTATTATCAGTTTATATCAAACTCTAATTTTTCATTATGTCTTACAATTTTTTATCAGTTTTTATGAGCTTTTTATACATTATAATGTATTTCAATGGATTGGTATTAAAAAATACATCTATTAAACATTTAATATCTTTAATAAGTCATTATCTGTCTGACACATCGGTCGAAGTTATTCAATAAAACACACTAAACATCAAATTATGACAAACATTATAGCAATTGAATTCAACAAACTGGTTATTTAATGAAATATTAAGATTATCTTTAGTTTATAACTGAATGAGGAAAATCTGGTTTTGGTTTAGTGCAAAAGTGACTTTCATTTTTTAGAAATTTTCTAATTTAAAGATTATAGAATAAAGATTCAGAAAATTAAGTATTTTTCACTTTCACGTCGAGTCATTCCAATAATTCTTCTGCACAGGTGTTAAAAAAGTTAATGTTATTGAAGTTAATTTGAATTAAAATTGCATAAAAGTTAGCGAAGTTTTAGAAAATGGCGAAATCAACTTAACATTAGACTTTAGAAATATAAAAATAATTGTTTCATTTATCCTTCTGTATGGAATTTTTTTTTAATATTTATAGAATATTTTTTGATCGTGAAACATGATAACTAACTTCAGAGATGAGTTGAAAAAATTAGCATCAAATCTGCATAGGCTTTATATGAATGCAGGTAAACTTGATAAATTCTACCTTCACTCCAATTCCATTGAATCAAAATCCCCTCCATATCTTTTCCTCTACTCTGCCTCTACCGTATTTGAATCAATTCATTTTTGCCTCCACTAAAAATTGAATCAAACTCTAAACTCATTTCATAGTTTCATATGTATGGATAGTATTCAATGAATGAATAATTGACGGTAATTTATGAGTTTTTAAATCATTTTGAGGCTTTTTCATCAATATTTATGTTCTGATATATTGCGAAAAATGAGCTCCAACTTCCACTTCAAGTCCACAACAAGTGGAGGTAAAAACTTCGTACACTACTTTATATGAGTCCAACCCTTGCCTCAAAAAAATTTCAAAAATTCAAGTCTGTAAACTTGATAGTTTAGTGAAAAATAAAATGTAAACGAAACGAAACGAAATTATAAAAATATTTACAAATCCTATCTATTATTTTTAATGGCGCAGATCCTCAAAAAATTACATTATTCAGTGATTGTGCTCATTCTCGAGTACAGTTTGCGTATAATTTAATTAAATCAAATTTTCAATTATGATGGCATTTATAACCTTATAAGATATAATCAGTAAGACTTCAGACTTTGAAAGAATATCAGAAATAATTTTATTCTAAATTTATTTTTCACCATTGACTAATTTGGATAATAAAATTAGTTGAAATATTTTTTGAATATTGCTCATAATATCAATTACATTGTCTAGAATTGAAATAGTAACTAATTCAGTTTACACACCAAATAACTTACCACAAGTTGAACAATGTTTGTCAAAATCCTAAATTTTTCTATATACTGATAGTCAACATAAATTAGATCTTATTTAAGTGCTGTAGATTTGAAATGATCTGAAATGATATAACAATCAATCAAATGCTTATCAGGTAAAGCTTTCTGAATCAAGTCATACTTCAATACTTATTTAATTTAGTTTTGATTTGACTCATATTTTAGTTATAAAGTGAGTGCTTGTGATCAACCGAAAAGAGATTAAACGATTAAATATTCAAGTGTTTTAAACTTAAATAGATAGCTTTGAATCAGTTTAGATAAATCGATACAAAGTTTAATGTATTTTCGAATCATTTTTCAATCAATTCACGAGATTTACAGCTAATTAAACAAATAGTAAAAAATATTGTTCTTTAAAAAAATAAAAGGTTCGAATTGTTTTAGTAAGAAATCGTTTAATTATTAATGCTTTAAAAGTCCTTAATTTCCAACAAATTGTCTATCAATTTAAGTTAATGCTAACGATGACTAATATATTCAGTTCGTGAAAAAAAAATAGTTGAAAGTTAGCTTAAATTCTAATAATAAACAAATGATAGTGTTATGTATCGAGAGATTGAACTGTAAGCAGATTAAAAGGCGTGTAACACAAGTTCTCTCAGTTCTCTTCAATAGAACAGCTATAAAAATGGCTCAATATATTTATTACCATTAATGGCATTTAAATATTTTTTGCACCTTTTTTATTAGGTTTATCATAAAGCAAACCGAAAATTTTAAGAAAATAATTGCATTAGCAATACATTGCATTTTGAATGTGTTTAACCCTAATTTTTCATGAAGATTTTCAAACACGTCTTTAAATATAATGATAAAAAGTTAGATCATTTTGATTTAACCTTAATATTAAACCCCCAAAAGTTGACCAATAATTAAAGCAATCAAATTAAAAGTTTTGTATGAGTTGAAGAATCATAAATTATTAATATTTCTTTATATTAGATGATTCACTAATTCATTAAAATTTAAATTTACCTCAATTTCAAATAAATACAAGAAAGTGAGCCATACTTTTTAGCAAAGAGTGTCGGCCAATAAAAATACTTATTCAATAGAACACAAAAATAATAACAACAATATTCACATTGTATTGAAAAAATAGTTTAAATAATAAGCGAATTAAATAATTGAATGCAAATATTAATTAACTGTATATTAAGGTAAGTAATGATTGATTTAAATAAAATTAAATTAAGCCTTAAATGCAATTATTTTGAACGTCTTGTGACACGTCTTTTAGTTGAGATTTAAAGTTAATGTATTTCTAGTCTATTGAACACCATTTCAAATACACTTATTTTTCACATATTTTTCATTACATTTATTCATGTCTTTTATGTCTCAATTCGTTCAAAATTACAATTTAAGTGTTCTTTCCATTATTTACTCATAAATTAAATGTTTGTATTTCTTTATTATTAAAGATATTCTTATAAATATTGATTTAAAGCCAAAACATTACTATAATTAACGCAAAATGAGTTCATTTTACAGGAAAAAAGTTTATTAATATTAAAAATGACAAAATTTATTTAGATTTCAAAATACATTCTTTTTTGATTAGCTTTACTTTAATTGTATTCCATTTTAAGGCCTAATATTCTATTGAATTATCAATTGTTTAGAACATTCTATTATTTAATTTCGAGCATAAAAATTGTGATTCACTTTTGAATTGTGTATTTTATGACTGATTTCAATATCAATTAAGTAATTAAATAATCAAATGATAGCTAAAAATATTTGAGCTCTCCTTTCAAGTGAACTCTAATGCGAACACACTTTTAATTTCAGTCCATTTTCTATAGGATTATTGTATTAATGATTATAACTGATAAAAAAATATGAATAACTTTATTGACTCATTAATTATTGAATTATCTATTTTTCAGGTAATCCTCAATTCAATCATTTGTCACATTTTTGGGAAAAAGCTTAAAGTTTTGTGAATTTTGTTAATTTATGAGTTGATTATAAATTGATTGAAAGTAAAGAAAAATGACTTTAAAACTATTCCATATTTTAATAGTTTTACTGAACAATAATATAATGAAAAGTAATTTATGTTGAATCAATCGGTACTTTAGATTCAATTTTAACTTATATTAACTCAACATTTATTAAAAATTAATATATAAATTAAAAGTACAATAAATAAGTGCATAAATTATTGTAAACGAGTTGTATTCGAACATTAAAAGCATGTCTACAAGTCATATATCATCTCAAAGTCGTCGTTCATCACAAATAAGGTCTTTATCACCAAACGGTATGACATCTAATGATGATTCACATAGAAAAACAGCGAAGTCTGAAAGACATACGGATTGTAAGACAGAATCCGAAACCCAAACCGATAGCAATACGAACAGTAATTCAGAGACAGAACACGATTGTCCGGCGTTTAGATTACGCCCCCGAAGAAGTACACCTAAACCTACAAACCCTTCGCCGGGGAAACGTTTCTCTCCGTTCACAGCAATGATGAATCGTTTGAAATATCTTAAGGACGGATCAGTTGTCAAACGAAAGCTAATGTTCAATAAACAGAAGGTCTATCCGTCGACTTTTAATTCAGAAGAACTAATCTCTAATTCAAGGATTATTCCTCCGCGTTCTCCAAGTTGTTCAATAACTGAAGACATATTTGTTTCACCATTTGTTCAAAAGATATCTCCGCTCGAACTCGAAGCTGATAAAGAATATGGAGCTAATTATCTGTCTCTTAAAATAATTTTTAAAGAAGACATTGAAGTGAACAATGAAAGAATGCTTAAATTGATCGCAACTGATGTCGATATCGATGATAACGAAGCCTCGACTTCAACGTAATTGAATACAAATTTGATTAATTTTGAATTATTTTAAGATAATTTTTTTATCAATAGCGACATCAAAGGTGTGAATAAGAAGATAGCGATCTATTTGTACGGATCATATATTAATTGTAGAGCAGAAAAGAACAAAGTTATAAATATAGTCAAATTCATTACACAATCAAAACTCGAACAATTTGATGAGACTAATGATGGCGACTTTGACTTTGCGATAGTTGTCAAGTCATCCGATGATAAATGGGTTCCATTTGTTTCGATTACAACTAAATGGAAAGCACCTGAAGATCCGCGTGAACTGAATCGAACCCTATTTCTCACACCTCCTGATGAAAAACCTAAACCTGAGGTGAGCTCTAATTCACCCAAAAAGTGACACCTTTTGAATGTAGTTTTTATTTGATCTCACCTTTCAGTACACATTTGTATAAGTTATTCATATATTTCAATATATATATTATTACATAAATAATTGAAGAATTAGATGCAATTCATTCTCATTTGAAATGTTTTTCGACTTATATATTATTGTTAAGCATTATATTATATTATTATACATTAGAAGTAGAGAAACACTTAATAATACCAGTTGTGCTCGAGATTTATATGTTATCAAATTTGTTTGTCATTAATGTGTGCATCAAATTCATTACTTTATAGTCGATTACAAACTTATACTAATATTTCTTTTCAATTATTCTCTTTAAATTGAGTTATCATTTATGACTCAATTCGTAATACAAATTATTCACTAATTATTCAAGTTTTTTTTGTATAAATCAATATAATAACCAATTAATGCTTTTCACTCTTATACATGTCGTTCAAATTGTCTTCAAGTTTTAATTCAATAAAAACACTTATTTATATACGAAAATTATATTAATTAATTCTTGTCTCAACTCATCAAAAGCGAAAGCTTAGGTTTGATTCTAATATTTGATCGATTCAAGTGTCTTATGTCGAGCTTAAAATTTTCATTAAAGATTACATTTAATGTTAGATCAGAAAAAACTTTTGCCATCAATTGTTTATTTAACTTATTATAACTTTCAACACAATCGCATTCAATGCTATAAATTTTGAAATAAAAGTTTTTCCAGTGTTCGGCAAAAAAATTCATTAAATATTTATTAGAACTTAAGACTAACTTTTGAGGTTTATCTGAATAAAAGATTTTTCACAATCCAAAAATTGAACTCTAATTCACAAATAGCTGAAAATGATTGAGAATTTGAAAGAATTAAATTGAGAAATAGTTTGACATTCAATATCTTTTTATTACAATTATTAAACAGTTATGAATTATATACAAAAATGTTTTTGAAATAAAAATCTAGAACTAATTTTCAACAGATTTTTCACACATACTCTCGAAACTATTGGGATTAGTTATCAATGATCTAAATTTACTTATTATTAATGATTTGAATGGCAGTGAGATCTCGTTCTCTCAATGATTAACATAACCAATAGTTGCTATTTTTCACTCAAATGTATGATATTATAAATTGAAAAAAGTTTTATTAAATAATTATTTAAATAAATTAATTTAGTTTTGTATTGACATTGACTAAGATATATCTCATTAATGAGAAAATTGATGAGCAATTGTTGATGAAAAAAATTAACTGTAAAATGTTTATAACAAATCACGATTTTGTTCAATCAATTAATTGATTAATTATAACAATAATAAGCGGGAAATATGATGAAGTGGTAAATAATGCTATTCTTATGCTAATGATTCAGGTTTTAGTGACTGATCAGCACTCAATCCTATTTTGATTGCGTGTCCATTAGAGTGTCCATTAGTGACAGTCAGTTGGCTTCCATACGGAGAATTGTCTTCTGTTATATTAGAGACTAAAGACTCTAAAGCGCGATACAGGAAAAGGAAGTCGTCCTGCGATCGCCAAATTCCCGGTCGTCTTAAATGATATAATTTTGCGTACATATAAACATCCACACAATCTTCAAAATTGAGCTGTTTGTATAGTGTTGTCAAACAACAGAATGTCGCTGATTCTGTACCACCGAAACTATTATAACAAATTAAATGACAATTAATAACAGTCCAAATTGACTACATTTCAAATATACGGGGTTTGCGAGAAAAAACGATAATAGATAGAGGAAAACCGATTTCATATTCGGATTCTACGTAAAAAAGGCATTCAAATTGAAAATTGAAATCACCCAGCTCAAACATAAAGCTAGCTGATTCAATTATTCTCAATTTTTTTTAATTATGCCATGATTTTGAGATGAAAAATTGCACAGCAAAAATCTTCATCTATTGTGTCGAATGGATCAAATATTTGAATTCGATATATG
>JAQFXV010000825.1:0-17555 GCA_034694065.1 Camisia spinifer
GAATATAGAATGTGAAGGAATTGATTGATTAGTTCTTTGCATATGATGTGATTGAGTCGCTTCGCCGACTATTTTAGATATAATTCTTCCATTTCTTTTGATAGAAGCGTTCATTTCCAATACTTCATACTTCAACTCTTCAGCGATTGCATAAACCAATGATGTCTTTCCAGAACCAGTTGGACCACAAATAAGTAGACAAGTATTCGATTCATCGAAACAGTCATAAGACTCGTCATCAGTATTTGCCTCCACTTTATTATCTCTATTATTCCAAACTTCGAGCCATGACTTTAGTTTATTTACAGCTATTTTATGTCCGATTACTTCACAACTATTCATTGGTTTATATTTTTCAGTCCATAAAAGACACTCTTTTTGGCCATCAATTGATGGCAAATAAGTCTTAAGTGATTCTTGTTCTGAACCATTCGATGTCTGGGAATAAATTACTTCAATCTCATCGATGTCTTTGTTTTGATGCAATTGTTTGAGACAATTATCATTCCAATAGTCAATTGTATTACTATTTTCTGCATTTTCTTCAATAATAACTTCATTATTATTCATAAATAACTCATTTTTCAGTACTTTATCTCTTAATCTTCTAGATCTTCGGCAATCATCTGATAATGATTTCTCTTCAATATTGTTATATTTTTTAATAACTTTATGTTTATTATTATTTTCACATTTCAATGATTTCTTTTTTCTCTTCAATTTATTATCACTTTTATTATCGAAAACATTATTAATCTTTTCTTTAGAGTTAATCACGAAAACTGGCGCTAATTTTGTTTCTTTGTTTTTATTGTTCACTATTTTATTATTTGCCATAACTTATGATTAAAATTAATTTCAATTGAAATAAATTTTTAATTATATATTTGTTTTGTCCTTTTGTTTGTTTACAAAAATTTTGCGCCACAAGTATTGATATTTGAATATTGTTAATAGAGTTAACACTTATTGAGATAGAGGTCAACACTTTACTAACGTTTATGCTCAATAAATAATAAGTTTATATTGATATAGTTTTATACAACTTTTATTATTCAATATAAATATTAATACTAAATATTTAAAATTTTTATAAATTTTTTATTTTTTTCACTAGATTATAAAACATTTAAATTTGATCGAAATTTATTAATTTATTAAAACTTTAAAATATATAAAATTTTTTGATTGGTTAATATTTTTGTCACATTTGGCGCGAATTCAAAAAATTGCGCTTTTTTATGAACTGAAAATGTTTGATAATAATAAATACTGAGTTTGAATGTTTGCTATTTATTTATAGTATTATTTAAATCAATGTTTGTTATCATTTCTTCATTTAATTATACATTTAATAATCTAAATAATTAAGCGAATTATTGATGAATTATTAAAATTTTTCGAATAATAAATATCGTAAATAATTGATATTCAATAATAATAATTAAAGAAATGGAAACCCAATTAATACGAAAGTCTCCGAAATCACCGAAATTTATGAAACCTTCGGAAGTGTTTAAAATGCGTAAAAAGAAACGGTTATCACAATCGCCGTCTTCTAAAAAATCTTCGATTGAATCAATTTATTCACCGCTAAAATGTTTAGAAAACTATCAGAATTCAAGTAAAGAAGTTTTGGGTCAAAAAACATTTTCTCCATTCAAACAAAAACGGACTCCAAATAAGAGAAATAAAATCAGAAATTCGTTTCCAGTCGTAAAGAAATTATCGCCAAAAGGAAAACGACAGTTGAATTTCCACACAATTAATAACTATACAAATAATAATGTAATAAATATTGATGAAAATGCAAACATAGAGTCAACAAATCTTATACCAAAACGTGAAACAAAACTATATTTAATTGATTGGAGTTTAAAAACTAAACTACGTTTTGTCTCAACGAAAGCGTTTGGATTTCGCGGCAATTTTCGGGCCACAGAAGAGGCCTCAGGTATTAGTGGTTTTGTTCGATGTTTTAATAAGAAAGGAATCGATTCGAGCAATAATTCTTCGCAATCATCTCAAGACTCAATGGACTCGAGTTTTGCTTCACTATTACATAAACAATGTCTTGTTTGGTCGCATCCATCACTTCCATGGCTAAGATTATTCCCAAGAAATAAGAGTCCAATGCCTGGAACTCCAGTGGCATCAAAAGCTCCAATATTTTCAATAATGCCAAACACGCCATTAGCGGATGCATTACATACTGATTGGTGCGCAAGCCTTAAGTCATTGTATCAATTGCTTAAAGCAAAACATTGTCCCTATTTTTATGTGTCCGCCAATGCTTTCACTGCACTTTTCAGAGCTTCTGGTATTGCCGGATGTGATGACATTCAAGTACTGTTAACTCCAACCACAACAGGTCTCAGAAAATTGTTAACAGATGAAGGAATCCTTTATTCACTACCTTTTTATGATGATAAAAGACTATCTGGTGATGACATGACTGCCAGCTTTGTTAGCATTAATTCATGCCCAGTTCTCTCAGAACTTGTTAATAAGAACAACAATAATGATAATTGTGATAATGCTGAAGATGAAGAACCAACTGTTTGGTTAGAAAGTTTAGGATTAAGTCAACAGGACTTTCCTTCATTACAACCCAATCGTAAAAAGAGGTAAAACTATAGCTTTTACCAAAATTGAACATTTTTTGCTTTAATAAATTTGATAAATTTTTATTTATTTATTTTTAGATATACTGAAAATTCAATTTCAAGATTAAAATCTTTAGTATTAATGAAAGGGATGTCAAATTCTCAAATGTTTCTAAACTTTCTAATAAATACACGTATTTGTATATCAAATAGTGGTCCACTTTCAGGCATTCCGCCCACTCTTTTATCTCCGGTCGCATTTCATGGTTCAACACTTCAATCATTGAAAATAAAGCAAACAATTTCTGAAAATCATGGCAACGATTCCTATCATTGTTTAGAAATAAGTGGACCAATACTTCCAAACTCTGTTAAAGGATTAATAACTTTACTTAAAGAAAGTCACGGATCTTTCAAAGGCTCACTCATTACTTATGAACCGACCTCTTCTTTCACTGCTTGTAATGTTTCCAATGAAAACAATTTGAGTTCAAAAGCTTTCGCTATTGAAAACCTTAAAGATTGTGGTATTGATCAAGAATTTCTAAACATTATTTGTTCAGATGATTATAGAACTAATGAACCAATTTCTCAATTAGTCTCTAATAATTTGGGAATTTTTTATAATGAATAATCATATTTTTAATTAAAATATTTAAGAATAAACATCTCTTTTTACATAATTATTAAATAAGTAAAAATATCATAAAAATTGAGTCTCTTTTTGAGAGAATGTATGCTTTCAATCAGTTGAACTTTGAATTTAAAAAATAAATTATTTTGATTTAACTCTTAAGATAAAAAATAGATTTGATTAAAGAGAAAATATGTGTCCGAACTTAGTCTTTGATTATTATTTTTTAAGAAATTCATTTGAAATTCTTTTAAAATACATATTTTCATAATTTAAACTTAATTTGAAATTATTTGAAATTTTACAAACATTAAATCGAAGAACTTTTTCCATTAAAATATATTTAATGGACAATTAAATTAATTTAGATGAGAAAAAATTGATGAACAGACAAAATAATGTGAATAAGGATTTAATGATTTATTGAATATTACATTTTGTTAATTCAGAGTGACTTTCAATTAAAACTAATGTTTACATAAGAGAAATAAAAAGTTTTTATAAACTTATTAAGAATTTGAATGGTTTATAGATTAATAGATGGCAATAGAATAGTATGATATTTGGCATCACTAAAGTAGTGAGTAATACAAGTTTTGCAGTTTTAGATGCAGGAAAAAAGTAATCGAGTGCTGCATAAAGCGGGCGAATAAGACTATCATCAATATAACTAAAGCGAAAAACGTCGAATAGTTCAGCTCTAAAGTGTGTATTAATGCGCAGAATAGAAAATAGTCCCGATAATTATTGGGCAAAAAAATTTAGTAAAATTAGAATTGTTGAGTTATAAAAGAAGAATAAAGTAGAATAAGTTGAAATATATAAAAAAGCGATAGACTTATTGATTTGAATGAATAGAATGAATAAAGAAATGATATAATATGTATGTGATGTTGAAAGGAGGCCTTAGACTAATCACTACGCGTTATGAGGTTTAGTGCGATAGTGAGTGTTGTAGTTGTGTTAGAGTTGGTCACAATAATGTTATGCTGCATACTATAGATTATAGTTTGGTTGTATTGAAAGGGCATATAATGCAATGCAGCACATATTAAACATATTAACTTATTTAGTTATTATTAGGTCTTCATTGTTAACCTATGAGTGTAAATGTGTGAATGCATGTGAAGATCAATTGAATGAAACACGTGCTTCAATCAATTGTTTACAATTAAGTGAATTGTTTTCATTATGATTATTAAATATATGTTTGGCATAAATGCCATTTAAATGATTATTATATCAGCCATTCGTTAGTGAAGTGTTTCGATAGAGAGAAAACAACAACAAAAAGGGTATACCATATAATACAACTCATACAGCGTTTAAGTTTATATACAATTCAATATACAGTATATGATAGCATATACTGTACTAAAAGTGTATGGTATCTAATGTTGAAGTGATGGCTACCACACAGACAGGCTCTGAATCACTTACACGTAAAGATGATTCCAATAGTATTATAAAGAATGGTAACAATGATAGCATTGTTGAGCCAAATGATTGCTATTCACGCGTCAAATCGCCGTCACATCCAATGGAACAGTTATATGGAGATAATGTTCAACCGTCTGGTGGCGTATCCCATGTCTCACACTCTGATTCAAATTCATTTAACTATAATTCAAACTATAACGAAGACTCATATCGTAATTCACATGAACCACAAGTAGGACAATATCCTCCTCCACCACAACATCAAACTAGTTATCAGAATAGTAGTGATATTCATTCGAGTGGTGTTCCCGGCGGTGGACCCGGAGGTGGGTCTGGAGGGGGGTCTACAGGACAACAGATTACCAATAATACCAATACAGGACCTCCACCTGTCTCTACCGGTCCATTGAGTGCCGGTCAGCCCAATAGTGGTAGTGTTGGTCAGAATGAATCAGTCAATAAATCTAAGCTATCATATATGCAAACACAACATCCACAACAGAATCAGATCTACAATCGAGTGATCACTGGATCTCATCAATCATTAGGTCCACCAAATGCTCCCCCTGTAATGCCATCAATGGCTCAATCAATGGGTCCGCCCGGCGGCGGACGTACTGCTGGTCCACACATTCCAAATAGTGGTGCAAATTATAATAATTCTAATAATACAAATGTCAATAACTCTAACGCTAATAATAATTCTAATATTAATAGTAATAATAGTAATCCTAATAATAATAATAACAATTTAGTTCGATATCCCGGTCAACCGGTGTCGGGTCCGACGCCAACACTCAATCAATTACTTCAATCCCCGAATTCTCTGCAGAGATATCAACAAAACAGTTATAGTGACTATTCTAGTGGTGGACCTCAACAGACACCAAAAGAGCATAATCTAACTCAACAACAACAACAGGCCTGGAATACAATGCGATTTAATCAACAACAGCAACAAATCTATCGCAATCAAGTCAGTCATTCTTTTCTATTCGATATATTTTTTATATATTTAACTAACTTTCAAATAGTTGACCCTTTTTTCTCACACTTGTGAAACTCATTTCTCAAATCAATTATGAAATGATGCGATTTTTATTTGAGAAATGATTCACTTTTCGAATTTGACAATTGATAGTAGTTTAACAAATTTTATTCATATTTCAATCTATCCAATGTTGAGCACATGATCAGAATTTCAATATATTTAACCCTTAATATTAACTTTGAATTTAATCTCAAACCTCATAAAGCAGTTAAAAAGTGGAGAAATAGTTATCAAACTTTCCGTTAAAAGTTAGTCTTTAAGAAAGTAAATAAACTGAAATTTTGTTTTTATTCACTCATTAACACAATTATGAGATTACATAACAATGATTGAAAGTAATGCACAATTAATTCTCAACTTATATAAAGTGTTGAGCAATAATAGAATGAGAGTAAGAAGATGTTGAGCACGTGTTTGTTGTCTTGACCAGAAAATATGTGCCGGGACTAAGATTTAAATTTAGAATGAATAAAGGTTAGGGCGAGTATGACAGCTGCCAAGCAGTATGTGATTGGTTGTTGTGAGCATGAAGACTTGGATGGACTCGAGCTCTGTTATAGAGACGCGAATTAATCACTTTCCAGCCTTTTCATGACTTGCTCGATAGCATACAGATAGTCACACACCCACTCATCAATGAAACACTAGTAATAATGCCGAACAGAGAAGGCAATGTCTACTTAATACAAATAATAATAACTATTTTTTTCTTTCTTAATAAGACACCTTCAAAATGCGACATAAAGTCTAATCAAATCTTCATTTTTTCATTTATCAAAAACATGGCTTTCATGTCATTGTAGTAAACATTTAATTAATTTATTCGATTAATCAATTTTCACTTAGACTTTCTTTTTCATAACTCTTTATTTTATAAACATATGATTATAATGTGGAGTAATTTTGGAGTTTGTTTAAAAAAAATTTTCGTAAGATTTGAGGCCAAACTTTTTTAAGCAGTATTAACAGTAATTATATGGTAGTGTATCACTAGAGTTCAGCAGCACTTTATTATCACTTCTCAATAAATTCTTGTTTTTATTGAAAAGTATCTTTCAAATCAATGATGATTTTGAATATATTAGATATTCGGCTATATTATCATATAGTAGTAGACGCTTAGCGTCAAAATGATATGCAATTTAATGACGATTTGTGAGCCGATTGGTGTTGAAAAAGTTTGAAAAAATAATTTAATCGAAAACGTAAATTGTGAAAAGTTAATAGATGTAAATTTGAACATCACTTAAAAATTGATCTATTAAGGGTGTGTTTGGAATAGTGGTATATAAGTCTAGTGTAATTTTGTTTCATCTGACAGTATATAAACTCTTTCTCATCTATAAAAGCAGTATTACAGTCAAGTTTCTCAACCAGTATTACAGTAAAGGTAAATGTAATCAGAAAAACTCGTAAGAAATAGTGCATTAGTTATTAGAGAGGTGTAGCTTTAGAATAGTTGAATAGGAAATGTTTCTTTATATTGTAGTCTTGAGTCTGTGTAATGCAAATCGTACGCAGAATATGAAAAAAGCTTTAAGCTGTGGAACTGGTATTGCCAGTATTGCCACTTCTTTTTCTTGAAACAACTCATAAACATATATACAGAGCTCAATACACATAAAGGTATATGCAATACATTTACCATTTTCTCATACATAAACTTTTAAATATGAGAGCATGACTTGATTTAGATTTAACAGTAAGATTTGTCTCTTTTCTCCAATAATTGACTAATTCTATTGCATTATAAAAAGTTTACTTCATTTCTCTATCTCTGCATTTTTCGTTTATTATCAACGCTCAGATTGAATTTGTTTTATTATGTTTTCTTCATTTACTCGACTCGACAGCGGAGATAAAAATGTTTTCTCAGCCTTATATTTACGCGTGAAATAAGGTTCTCTGTCATGGATTCATTGATTACATGTTCTAATTAGTGTTTCTCAATGGGGCCACTTTTTGCTTATACCTATCACTGACTGTATTACGGTTTTAACTCAGTCTCAGCCATAAATATATTATGGTTATAATCAGTTTCAGTCCGGTTTTCCGATACCTAACCAATCAAATCTATATCACGTATATATAACTCATATCCTCCTTCAGGTCTCTGTCTCTCAATTTTATCTAAAAAACTTTAAGTTCTTCATTCACTTATATAAGCGCTGAATCTTTTTGAGAAGATTTTCACATAACTGAAGCTGACTGTGAGAACACACTAATGTGTATTTGAAAAATGTCTTTATATGTTCTGAAATTCTGGTGTGCTATTTAGCCATTATCTTGCCTTATATGACAATTCAATATTTATGTTTTCTTTGCCAATATTTTATTGGTAAACCACTAAACAAAGAGATGGGACTAAACTTTTTATTGTCTTATTAACTTTTCATATATAAGTTATATCATAATCAAAAAATACAAACATTCAAAAATCTATTCTAAAAAGTCATTAGTTTCTAATTCTGTTCGAGTCATAAATAAGTTGTCGCAGAAATTCTAAACAAAGTTATTCTATTTATGCATAAATGATATGAGCATTAACTCTGTTTATTAAATGAGTGATAGGAAGAAAATACAATTACGCAATGCATTTAAAATAGTTTTTTAATGATTCTAAGCCGGCATTGAAATGATTGTGATATGTTTGCCAATATGCTAATCGAGTTTTTGAAAACCACGTGCATTAATCAAATTGTTTTGCTCATAGTCTAGTATTTCGTCATTAGATTGTTTTATAATGAAAATCAAACGAAGAAACTTAATGTTGAGTTTTTCACTTGTTATTTGACTGTTGAGTAGGAGGAGATTGTTTGTGAAATGGGTTGTGTTTTATATTTGATTTATTCTAAATAGGATTATAAGTGCATTTGTTTTATAGAAATGTTAGTTTTATTATAAAAGTAAGTCATTGAACGAGTTTAATCATAGTTTGTATAAACTTATTGAGAGACACATCGCTAGAAATCAGTCATCTATAAAGTGACACAATGAACAACATTAGATCATTATTGTTTGCTATCATATGTTTTTGTTGCTAATAAAGGGCTTTCCCAAAAGTTAGAGTTGGTTTTTATTTACAAAAGTATGACTTGAGGGACATTTCTAGCAATTGTTATGCCATTGAATTGGATTTGATGAACATATGATTAATTGAGAGGGTCTTATATATCCCTAAAGGTTTTGGACACTGGATTGAAAGTGGGGGACCTTATAATTATGAGTGCATACCTTCAGACTATTATGTTTTGTAATGTTTAGCATTAGTGAAAGGGCTTCTAAAGCAGGAACAGCCAAATAATGATGAGGGGAAGGGCACAAACATATACTATTATGAAACTTAGTGTAGTAGTGGTTCTCTTTACAGCTGATTTCCTTTCGACCGTCAAAAGCATGAGCACAGGCACAGGCGGAATAACTTTTAACGGTACTTGACTTCCAATAGTTGTATATATATAAGCAAATGAACACGTGATTCACATATGGTATTAAACACAACAATCATGTAAACAAAACACTGACTTTAATGCCAAAACAATCATTCATTAATTCACTTATGTTTCATCTTTTCGTTATCTATTTCTTCATCTCATTCCAACTTCACTTCATTGAGGAGTTGTTAGCTTTGAATGCATTTCTAGTAAAACTCAATTCATTAATACTCTAATAAACAAATGTCTCATAATTGAAATTAATCTGATTATTATTATTCAATTTATAGATGACTCCAATGTCTCCAATGAGTGGTGATAAGCGTTCGTATAATATGTCTCCATACGGATCACCGGCACCTCCAGGTCCGCCTCCGATCCCATCACAAGCACCTCCAAATCAACCTCCAGGCCCGCCATACTTTCCTCCAGTGCAACCCCACCCACATCAACGACCATTTGCTGGTCCGCCACCTCGTAGTGAACAGATGTCGGCCGCCGGTTATCCACCGAATAGCGGTCCACCAAATATGTATAATATTGCTTATGATCAAAGGCCACCACTTCAGACACAACAACAGCAACAGTCATACCCTCCATCACAACATCCTCAACAGCATCAAAATATCAATGAACAGGTATTTTAACAAATTTTCATTATTTACTATCAATTCTAATCGTTTTATTATCATTGCTTTTGTTCATATCTTTTCCTAATCTTATCATTTAATTGTCTCACTTTTTACAATATAGTAATATATTAAGCGATTATCAATTTATTGGTCCAAAATTTCAATTAGTTTTAGTCAATTGTTTCGCTTTATTTAGTCTTTTATTTCATAAGTGAAATTTGTTTTGATTTTATTCAAATGGTTGTCGATTAAAGTTATATAAGATTTGAGCTATAATTTGAAATATTGCGAACTCTCATTCGTTAGTGAACTGAACCCTTATTTCTAATAACTATTGCAATGAATTCTAAGTATTTTTAGTTTTAGGCCATGAGTATAAAATAGATAATTTGATAGATTGTTTGTTATTGGATAATGTGATACCATTTTTGTAATGTTCTTTTTCTTGATTCAATTATTTTTATTGCAATTGCAAATACTATGAATTATTTACATTTTGCAATAGTCTAATAGTAATAGTAAGTCAAGTCATTGGCCATTTATCTTAGGGAAACAGCTGTTTTGCTCATATGAGATCTGGGATTCCATTTGTGTTTAACTCCAAATAAATGAAAACATCTCTCATATAACTCTCTTTCTCTTCTATAAGTTTACTCATCAGTTCTCGTCCTAAACAACTTGTTGCCTATTATTAGTATTACTTTTGTTCAACTGTCTCTTCACTAATTGAATATATGATCAGAATCTGTTACTATTTTTATTAAATAATTACAAATCTTTCTCATTTTTACTTTATATTAAAATTCATTTTAGACCAAACTTTTTACATAATGAATAGACAAGATCTGAGTCAATGTTGAGGAAAAAATTTTCTCTACAGGAAAATATGAATTAAGTTGTATTCAAAACAGAATATAATTATTTATAAATCAAGACATTTATCAATGTTTCAAATCCTAAACGATAAAAAATGAATTAATTGTATTGATTGTTATTATAGAACTTCATATATTTTCTGTCTCTTGAGCTCAAACCTCATCCCAAGAAAATATGATGTATTGTTAACTTTTTCTTTAAGAGAAAAAGACAATAAAAAATTTGGCCTCAGCTATAGATAAGATTAGGGTTTGATTTCAGTAAATTTAGTCTATTTGTTAACCGTTCAAATTCCTGACTCGTTAGTATTGCTATCGTTTTTCTTCTAAATGTCTAAAAAATAAGATGTGATTTATGTTGTTTAAAGATGAATATGATCTCTAGTTTCCATTGATTTGAAGTTCTCACTCTTTTAGGAATGATTGAAAGTAATAACTAATTAATTAGAAGTTATTAATTTTTACGAATAAAGGAAACGCTATTTTTATGGCAATGTAAGAAATCTTATACATAAAGTATGAATGAGTGCCCCCTTAGGGCCGGATATACAGCATAATCGTCTCTGTTTATTGTATTTCTTTTTAATCGCCTCCCATCCAAAGCTATCCAACATTTTTGGTACCCCTAACAGAGTTTGAGAGTTGTCAGTGTTGGCTGAGCTGGTGTTTCACTCTGGCACTCATGAGTTGCCTGCTTTTTGGTTCGCTTCTCTGCTGACTGCATAGCTCTCTCGTTAAAATGTTTAGCTTCGGGCCAAAAAAGTCATACTTGACTGAATGGGAAGACGTCTCTCTGGCCTTTCCCCCAAAACTACCCCAATATCAATTGTGAGTCCGTACATACATAGACACTCATTTATATCTCTAAATGAGCCCCTTTTTCACATTCAAACTTTAGAATAACTCAAAGTTGAAGTTACAGTATATTTGTATATATTTAAAAGTATGCATTTATTCATGCCTTCATTTATTCAACTAATGCCTTCAATTCAACAACAGGTTGCACTGCTCTAAAACCACAATTGATTCTTTTCAATTAAGATACCTTTTCAAACAATATCTTTATGCATAATTCCCTATAAATTCTAATTTTCTAATACAGTTTCAATCGTATGTCGGCTTACAATGAGATGATTTTTCCTCTTAAATCATTATTATTCATGTGTTAGCGTTTCGTTCATGTCGTTGTATTATTATTGTCACAAATTTATGTTTAATACCATTTACCTATCATTGAATGGAGTTTTTTGTTTTGTTATTTAGCTTTGTATTAGTTGTCGTAATCTAGTCATTGACAAAGTCTCTCATCAATTGTTTGTCTAAAGCTTTTCCCTCTTTAGCGGAGATCTAATATTTTTCGGTAAAAACGTTTTGACCGCAAAAATACTTTTAGTAGAAGTTAAAGATTTGAAAATCCAAACAAAATAATGTTTTACTTGTATTTGATCATTAAAATTGTGAAAAAATGAATAATAGTCTAATAAAACGAACATCAAGTCATTTATAATATCATTATTTTTTCTATTTCAACACATTTTTTAATTTGTCTCCGAATACAAAATCATTTTATAAAACATTTAGTATTGAACACACGCTTATTTACATCTTTCTTCCCCTCTTCTATTCGTTTAAACGGATTTCTCTTTCAATTCTTTAAGCATTGGGTGACTTTATATTTGAAGATTAGGAGAAAATTCTTTTTTCTTTATTTTTTTCAAAAGATTATTAAGCATTGCGTCCGTTTTGCTATTCTAAGCCTTTAAAGTCGATTTTTTAATGCTCTGTCTGTGGTCTCTTATATGTCTTTTATTATATTCTTTGCTAATTAAATATTTTGTCTATTTTCTATAGACTTGATGTCATTTTTTAAATTTATTAATTATTTGTAAATTCACTGTTCGTTAAGTTGAGTGACTTTTTCAAATCTCATTTTCAAAGAAACATTTGAAAACTTTATCTTTATTAAGCAATTATTATTTTCTCTCAAGAACTATAATATGCAATCATTTTTTATTGAGTAATTCGAAAAACTTTTCTAAATCACTTTTTTATTGTTGATATTTTACAGACGTATTATAATATTTTTAATTGAAATCAAATTAAATTTCATTGAATGCTAAATATTTTTTCTCTCTCGAGTGAGCAATAAATTAAACACTTTGTTATTTATTCACTGGTTTCTAAATGTTTTGATTCATATGTAATTTAATTTAATTTTTTTTGTTGCTATTATTTCCCTATTATTCGAAAACCTTTGATATTAACCTCTAAAACACATTTATGCTGTAGTTTTCATTGAACAAAGTTTTTCACTTTTTCTACTCAAGTGTCAAAATAAACAAATGGATAATTATTGGAATTAATTTTTTCATTCGCAAAAATATGACTTTTTTCCTTCTGATTGAATATAAAAATATTTTGTTGATCACTTTGTGAGGGTTTTTGTGTGAAAAAATGAAATTGATTTGATTGATGGGAAAAGGATTGATTTGTTTGATTTGAGTCAATATTCCAATCGCATCCTTAATTGCTTTCTGGTATTCTCTTTTTGGTCCATTTAAACGATTCTCCTCTTTATATATTCCTCTCTATATCTATCGCTTTTCACAATTTCTATTTTACTCCTCAAACCCCTCACTTGAGTTCCCCTTTTCTCTCATTCTCTTTCAACTAAATTAATTATCATGAGATTCAAAAGATATATTACTAAAAGTGAAGGAAAGAAAAGTTTGAAAATCTATGAGAGACCAGTATTTTCAATATTTTGCTAATTATTTCGTTAATTGGATTATAAACTACAAAAAGAAATTTGCTTTTTTACAGCTTTTGACATTTTCTGTTATGATTTGTTTATTCGCATACTATTATCATTTGTATGTATTTTTAATAAGAAAATAGAGATAACAAAACACTAATGGAATTTAGCATTTAATGTAAATGCACTCAATTTTTTTCTAACATCAATATATTTCTCTATTCATAATAATAATAATAATAATAATAAGTGTATGAAAAAAGTTTCACTTAACATATATGAGAGAAATATGTAATTCAATTATTCGATTAATTAGAATGGTTTAAAGACAACTTTTATTAAGTACATATCAATATCTTAATTATACTCATTTTTAGCTTAATTCCCTTTCATTTATAAAGTCATGATTTATGAATTTTTCACTTTTTATGATTCTTTCAATTCATTTATTTTGATGTATGCATTAATTTCTATTCTCTATCTCTTTATTTTTTGATCTGATATTATCTTCATTTCAACACGAATGCAATGGTATACTATGACTGAGTTTTTGGTCTGAAATGTTGGCCTTATAAGCAATAAAATGTTGTGCATTCAATTTGAAGGCAATAGGAATAGGGAAAAAGATATGGCAAATGCGAGTTAGTATACAAGAAAATGTAGTTTTGCTTTTATGTGAATGTCAGTACATTTTGGCATTGCATACATCGCACTCAACTTATACTTATATATCTACCCAATGTATGCCCGAAACAACTCTAAAGCTTTATTTCGTGCGCGAGAAAACTGGATATATGTACGCGATTTGCCTCTCAGTCAATGCCTTCCAATCCAAAGCAAAGGAGGCTAAAAATGCAGTCAACTTTGCCTTAAAATAAACCATTGATTTATATTTATTTATCATTTCAGAGAAGCATTTTTCCACTTTTTTCTTTTATTTACTTGTTTTTCAAACTTTTTTTGCATTCTTTTCATTCACAACTAATGCTAGAATTGTCCATAAATTGAAATATTGTTTTTTCCCAACATTTGATATCATTGAATAGTTTTTGTGATTGAATTTCATTATATCATAAATATTATGCATTTTCTTTAAAATTCCAATAATTTTCTTCAAAATCACTAAATATTATGTTGACTTTTGAGCTATTTTTTGAAAATTATTTTTTATTTTCGATTAATTGATCGGTTAATCAAGAATTTTGAAGCCAAAAATTGATTTGAGAAGATGTGGTATTTATGAAAAGTTAGATTCTGCTTATGAATCAATGGTTTAGTATGAATTGTAGAGTTGGCAGAGAGAGAATGTATAGATAGGGCATAGATCTAACGTACAAACATATATATATATATATATTGAACATACATGGAAGGCAGGCATAGAGCATACATAGTTAAGTTCTCAGTCATAGTAAAGCCTCTATCCGGCTAAATTGCTAGTGGTTTGAGTCCTGTGGTGGAGAGTAGCCGACGAACAAAGTGAAACTCGATTGATATGACTAGAAGTATACCTTGTATGGAGAGTAGTATTTAGGCGTAGTATTGCTGTTGTGCCTGAACATTGTGACATCGGGGGAACACTCTTGATAAATGGGCTGCTGTCGCGCTCTGCAAAGCAAGGCTAGCAGAACATTAAGCGAAAAAAGAGAGAGAGATAGAGAGAAGTGGGGGTCATAACTGCGAGAGAAAATAGTGAATTGCTATGTGCTATGCTATTACTGCTGCTATAATACACACTCACACACACATAACTATCGTATATTTGCACGGCTGCTATATTCGTGCTCTGCTCTCACCAATGCTATGCTATTTTCAATAGTTTGTAAGGCATAATACATTGCATTCTCTGCTCCTATGCTTTTTGGTCGCAAAACTTGCTCGCATTTTAGTGCATAAAACGTCCCTTTTTCTGACCGACGAACGCATCTTTTCTCACCCAACCATCTCATTGAAAGAGAAGAAAACTTTTTCTTCATTCCAATTACTTTTACAATTATAAGTTTATATTAAAATCATTGTTTTTACTAAATTATAGCAATAATTTGTGCAAAACTAGTCGATAGGAAACCCCCTATTTTGCTGAGAATGGCTGTAGTCCTCACTGGCTCTGTCTCTATAACTGCAGGCTTTCTATACTATATGCTATACATTGTAGACTCCATCTAATGTTGTATTGGCTCTACTTTATAGTTAAGACCTTTTCACAGAACACACGCATTCAGTTATAATATACAGTACAGACTCTTTATGTGATTTTGAACTTAGTATACAAGTTGATAACCACTTAAGTGCATATTTCAATTCCAAGTTATTCAGACTTCAATAATGACTGTCACAAAAAGTTTGGGAAAAGTTTCAATAACTTTTCTAAATGTAGTGAAAAGTTTGTTTTATTAAATAATTTCGTATCAATGCCTTCATAAATAATTGTGTTTGAAAATTGAGTTTTATTTATAATATGATGCTATACATAATGCTATACATAAATAGTTATATAAGTTTGTTTAGCTCTAATATATATTATATAAGTTATAAAGCCTTCAACTATATTAGTTTGACAGAGAATGAGAGCTCGATTTCGAGCTGAAAACTTTTGGAACTAATGCAGCACTTTTAGAGCCTGTTTTTATTCTTATCTGACATTTTGATGGTTAGTTTTCCCCCTTATGACTGCTCCAAAAAAGTTAGAGCCAGTCATTGAGTGCTTGGAGAGAAAAACTGGTGCCTTAACTATAATATAGTTTTTAGAAGTATTGGGGAGTGTTCTCATTGCTATTGCTATGCTATTAGTTGTTGGCATCTTCTCATCCGTATGATAAAAACACAAACACACACCACATTTCTCTATCTATTCTAAATGTGCATTTATTTCCTCTCATTTCCATCTTCACATTTCATCCAATCCTAACCTCTTTCTCAGCTTCAGTTCTAACTCTGCCTTATTTTCGCTCAAATCCACTCATAAGCCATGCTTGTTGTGGCGGTACATATAAAAGAATGAATAACTTTATTACTTACTATTCAAACACGTGCTTATGTTTATTGCATTAAAACGTAGATTAAAACATATTGACTCTTCTTCTACAGTATTATAATCACTATTTTACTATCATTAATATCACTACATAGACTCAAAATGACAATCAATTCAACCCTATTCACAATTCTTTATTCTATTCACTAATATATATATTATCATTATTTATATCATTATATTCGATGAAATATTTATTACTTTTCGTTTTATATAAAACTTTCATTCATTTAGTTTAAGATAAAAAGATTTATGAATCGCTATAAATAAGTTGCTTTCGACTGATGTTAGAAATTATGATAAAAGTGAACTCTTAATAAGTTTAAGTGTTGACCCTTTTTTTGGTAATTTGCGCCCGAAATGATACTCAAGTGCAATGTCCTGTCATTTATGCATATATTGAAAAACTGTACAATTGGGACAAAAAGTGTCTCTTTTCATAAGCTGAACAGTGAATGGGTTTTTGTGGAATAGTTGGTACTAAACATTCATGCATTACGTTTTATAGTTGAAAGTTGTTTGAAACCAATATTTTTGCAGAGCGTATACCCTATTCTCCCCTTTAGTTAACTGAATGATGCGCTCTGTCAGGGGTTCACAAAATCTCTCCTTTCCGCAGATGTTATTTCCCTAAACCTAATAGTGTGTCTGCCAGTGAGGAGGAGGGGGTACTCATGTGGGGTGCCATCACTTCACCCAAATTCTATTTTTTATTTTTTGCACAAAGTAGAAAACGGTATATATTGTTCGGTTAGAATTTAAAGGACGTTATTTTTAAAATATCATATATTGCCAACTTTTTTCATCTTCAATACAACCCAAACCTGAGTTCAATTAAGTGCTGCGTTTGTGGATAGAAAAAGTTGACGTCTATAGTGGACGTCAATTCTATTGCTATGAAAAAATGAATGCAATTTTGTATTCAACAATAATAACAATACACATATATAATGCATGTAATAATCTAGAAATTGTTCGGTTTATATCAATACGTTGTGTAGAAAAGCAATTTTCGAAACTTTGGCCTTTCGATAGCCAATAAATATTTCATTAAGTTTTTCCTAAAATTCAAGTCATATTGAAGTTGGTCTTCA